>VWZP01005685.1:0-44681 GCA_013396995.1 Dicaeum eximium | reverse complement strand
GGGGGCGCTCGGCGGGCGGCGCGGCCCCGGGGGCTCGGTTGCCGCCGCCCGTCCTGGCGAGTGGCAGCGGCACCGGTGGCCCGGCGGGTAGGGAGGGGCCTGCAGGGATTGTAGTCGGGGTGGCGGGAGGTACGCCCGAGCGCGGCGGCAGCACCCTCGGAGCGTGGGCTGCCTCGAATCTCGGCAAGGGGGGAGGCCTCGAAAGGAGGCGGGGGGTGCCAGGCGCCTCAGGTGCGCTGCGGAGACCGCACCGGGACCGGCGGCATGATGCATGAGGTTCATTGCTGCATAGTGGGAGCCTCGGGAACCCAGCAGCCCCACCTGCTGCTNTTTTTTTTTTTTTTTCTTGCGAATTGGAGAAAGTTATTTCCTATAAGTAGTCCTGAAAGGGGTGATGAAGTTAGGTGTTTGTTGTTGAAATGTGGTGCAGGATAGTGTCATGCAGAACAAGATGGTAGGGTTTGAAGAGATGGGGGTTGTTACTCAAGTGTCATGATGGAATCCAATTCTGTGCAGAGCCTGCACTTGAATCAAGAGCCATGTGGTCAGCTGATGAAATCGCTGGGCTATGTTACCTGCATTATAGGACCAGACTTCCTAAGCAAGGGAAACCAGATCCAAACAGGGAATGGACTTCCCTGGCAGCTGTTGTCAAAGTGGAATCTGCAGCCCAAAGAGAGACTCTTGATAGTCCAGGAAACTCGCAGGGTAAGAATGAGTTTTGGGAATAGGGATGGGAGAGAAGAGAGGGGCAGGCAAGGCTCTCGATGCTTTCTTTATATTTCCTTATTTTAACATGCTTTAAAAAAACCCATACACCCCTTTCCTATTCCATTTCAGTCTCCACCCAGATTCTTTACCCTTTGTGATTGTAAACTTTGCGATTGTTGTGATTCACAACTTCTGTCTAGAAAGAGGTGGGTTTATGAAATGCTGTTCTTCCCAGACTGTAAACAAGACAATGAAAGCCTTCATTTGGCTGTTTAATATGTGGTGAAAGTCTAGGCAGGACCTGAAGTCCTAATATAAACTCTTGAAAAAACGTGTTTAATTTGATAGAATCCGAGAGAGGTTTGCTCCCTTGTAACAGGTTACTACATTTTGCGTTTGTGTTAGTTTGTCTTCATCTTCTTTTCCCTTAGTGGCACTTCAGTGTTGTTAGGCAGATTGTATCCTGTATTTATTATTTTTTACGTGCCTGAGGAATGCTATGGCAGTGTCTGCTGTGTCTAGCATATCAAGGCTGTATTCCTCCTATGTGGTCATAGACTTTTCCTAGCACCGGTGCTTCTGCCTACTGTATTCAGTTCTCGATTTGATATTGTTCCCTTTCTGTAAGGTTGCGTGGTCTGCCTCTCTGTACATTCCCTTCTACTCAGTGTTCTGTGTGTTGTCTTACCAGAATGACTGTATGAAAGCAGTGCTTCTGACAGTAGTTAGAGGTGATAGTTTTTTCAGTTAATGTTGTTTCTTTTTCAGTAACTAAGGAAGTTGTTGCTATGGGAACTGGAACAAAATGTATTGGCCAAAACAAAATGCGAAAAACTGGTAAGTATGGTATAAAATTCAAGAACAGACTATGTATGCTACCTTTTTTCTTGCTGGTGTCATAGAATCCATGAAAATGCCCAAGGCATTCTGTTCAGACTTGTTCTGGATTGAAGCCAGAAGTGTAAGGCAGACCTTCCTTCATCAATGAGAGAGAAGCTTAGGCAGCTACAGTGGCAAATGAAGGTTTGCTGCACTTGCTGCCTCAAAGGTGAATTAACTTTTTATATCTGGAAATGTGTAGTTTAGGCCCTGAGTCTGCATACTCAAACACTTCATAACTAAAAGCAAAACAAAACATAAGCAAAATAATGGTGCTTTGGTTACCTGTTGCAGTCTAGTTTTGTTGCAGTCTAGTTTTGTTGGGGTCTGGTGCAAGAGGTACCACTGCTGGTACTAACCGGCAGGAAGATACTAATAAGGTTTTTTCCCTTACTGCATGTTAGTGCTAGATAGTTTTAAGAATTGTACAGTAAATGTATGGGATAGATACATGGCTTCTCACAACTACTGTTTCTTACTATGTGTTGTAGGAGACTTTCCTTGCTCTCTGTGTCCATTTTTTAATTCATGATCTATCTATCTCCTCTGCTAGGGCAGGGAAGAAGCTGTAGTAATGAATGCTGAAAAGTGCCTAAGGGAGAAGTGTTCATGCATATGTAGGTACAGGGCTTTCTACCCTCTTTAGACTTCAGAGGAGGACTAGACTGAGATATAAGAATGGGTTTTGCCTGTATCTGGTTTAGGCTACTTCATGTTCTCTGTAATGTCCTTCATTTTGAAATTAATTTGTGGAGCAAAAGAGAAGAAGTTAGGTTCTGTATCCTAGATTTTTTGGATGTTTCTTGTGATTTGGCCATCTCAGAAGAGTTTTAATACAGACATTTTTCTGACTGATGTAGGAAAATTATGATTAAACTGGTGTACCATTTACAATCTAGATATTAAGGGTCTAAGTAAAAAATTGACTAGGAAAAAGTAACACTAGTTTGTTTCGCCATTGTTTGTCTTTAGTGATCTCAAATTTAGAAAATATTCTTCTCTTATGATAACATTTTTAACTTGGTAGTAGGTCATGTTAATGCTTATCTGTTAGATCACTTCTCAACTTTTAAAACCATTAGGGAGGATTTCTATCACTTGCTCTTTTACCCTGAAATAAAAGATGATCTACAGCTCCTGTTCCTTTACATACCATAACAGGCAGATACTGTAGGAAAGCTAAAGCTGAGATGTGCAAACTTAGTAAATACCAGAATTATTTGCAGGAAAAGTAGTTTAAATTGTAGGACATAGTTCAAAAAGAAACTTCAGCCAAAAGCTTAACAAACACTTGACATTTTCGGGCAGAATGTGTTTTGAGTATATCAAGATTTACCCTTGAAAACAAAAAGTCAGGAAGATTTTGAAGGACAGTAGTGTTTATTCAACTCAAAGGGTTTCCAGTATCAGAAGAGTTAAAATTTAGTATTCAAACAAGTCTCTGACTTGCTGCAGACTGAGTACTTTTATCCTTCACTTGTGTAGGCCATTGACCTCCTTTTGTGGTGATGGGAAGTTTAAATATCTTGCAATACTCTAAAACCAATGGTGAACCTCAAGATGTTAACAAATATGGAGAACTGTCCTGTGTCAAATTCTATTTGTTTTGTCTTTTTTAATATAATGATTTAGTATTTGCATTTGGGTTTTGCTTTAGGAGACATTCTGAATGACAGCCATGCTGAAATTGTGGCCAAGAGGAGCTTCCAGAGGTGAGGCGTGAATGAAGTTTTACTCGATGCTGTAACATTGAGTAACACTGTTACTCAGTGCCACCCGAGGTTGTTGTGATACAAATCGTTTTGACCTATTGCTGAAATAGCCAAATTTTGTAGCTTCAGATATGAGAATGTAGCGAAAAACTGCATTACTTGTGTGTGGGCAACACTCCTTTTCCTGTTGTCAGCAGGATTTTAGCCTAATTTTTATGTTTACAGGTAGTGTTAAGGCCTTTTCACAAATGCTTGCTTCTTCCTTGTTCTTATGAAGCCTCTGTATGAAGAATTAGGATCTGATTTCATGTGACATCAATGCAGATCTGATAACTATTAGTCAAGGATAGAATTTTTGCTCTTTCCCACCTGCCAGTCCTCTTGTTTACATGGGATAAACTAGTTCAGGGAACTGAGCCAAGAGAACAGTAGTTCTGCAGAAATGAGTACATTTCTTGGAATTTGATGCCACTAAACAGAGTCTTGTAGAATCAGATGAGTTGCAGAGTTGATAAAACACACACAATGGGAGGAGAGGACCTTATCTATAGAGTTTGAGATGGTTAATGTTAACTCTGCTGAACCCAGCTCTTTGAGGTCTGTTACTAAGGTTCCAATGATGTGTTTACATTTATTATGTTGGATGCCATCTCTCTGTAAAAGCATAACTGATTGGCTCCTGATAGACTCCCATCAGGAAAGAACTAGAGGGCATCTAAGTTCTGTTGTTTTCTTGTGCATCAAAAGTGAAGTCAATGTTTCATGAAAACTTTCTGCCTAACAGGTATCTTCTCCATCAGTTGTGGCTTGCAGCTTCCCATCAGCAATGTATCTTTAGTCCGGGAACTGAAACTGGGAAATGGAAGCTCAAACCAAATATCATATTTATTTTCTTCTCCAGTCATACCCCATGTGAGTAGGCTGGAGTGAACCGAGTACATTGCTCCCACTTGTAGAATCTTTTCTGCCCTTGTCTTTCTTTAGTCTCTCTTTGGTCTAGATTGAGAGTGAGGCAGTAATTCATGTTACCGATACATGCCCAAAGATGTACTTGACTGGTCCTCCACAGATTTGGCATTTTATCTCACTGGATGTGATTCAGGAGAACTCATTAAGTCTGACGTACTGCTCATTATATAGTGGAATATTTCACTTTAAACAGTAGCTATTATTTTCCTTTCCAGAAAATCACATACTTGTCAGAGGTCTTGCCATATTGCCTAGTTGCTTTGCTTCAAACATTATCTCCTTGGATTAAAATTGTAGTAATAAATACTGACATTTGCCACCATTCCTAAAAACAACCAAACTAAAGATACCCCACACCCAACCAGCAACCACCCCCAACCCAGTGAAGCAAACAAAGAAAAAAAGACCCAAATGAACACCAAAAAACCCCAAACCAACAAGCAAACAAAAAACCCAAAACCAAGCAAAAAGAAAAATGAGGGAGAAGATCCAACACGGACTCACACAAAACCCCCCAGCAAACCAAACCCACACTCCTGAGAAACAGGAAAAAAAGCCCCATTAATGAAACATCACTGGTTCCTCAACATAAAACTTCTTAGGGAATGTAATGAAACTTCTGTCATGGAAATCATTCCTTGTGTGTTTAAAAAAAAACAGCACCACAAAGGTGAAGATCTTTTGACAAAATGAAGGAATGTGCCCACATGGTCTGCCAATGCATTGGGCATCTTGATGTTACCATGCTTTCTCACTGGTGCGTTCTTCAACTGCTAGTCTGTTACAGAGCAAAAAAGTTTTAAGAACTCTCAAAATACGCCTCATCAGCACTTCAGAGTGAGTTAGTTGCTCATACATTTTCATGATTTTGAGTGCTGGAATATGCGATATTATTTTTCTTCCTTAGTGCATCTGAGAATTGAAATTATGTCTCCAAATTTATTAGTGAGAATAATTTAATGACCTTCTTTTTCTCACATTGTGAGAAATTTCTCACATAAATCAGCAGGCCTGTCAGGTTTGCTTTGAACTGAGCTTCAGAATTTTGGTTCTGAGCTTGTTTCAGTGATACAGAATAAAGTTTTCACCCTTACTTGACAGGCCATTCTTTCATTATTCTTTTGAGGTTCATATTGTTTGGTTAGATCAGCCTGGTTTTCCTTTGAGTCTTCAGAACTGCTTGTAGTCTGTCAAATGCCTGTGTTACCTTTTATTTTATAGATCGTGAATTTTGATTTCTTGATTATTTCTTACATAGAATGCAGAACTTGAAATGAAGCATATATTGGCTCAAGTTTCAGTGAGATTTGATTCAGCATTGCATAACACAACGTTTCAAGAATGTGTTCTCATAATTAAGTTTTCCTGGGTGCAGATCGTGAAAGCTACTGGTAGTTGTAATTTTACTGGTATGATGTGTTCCAGTCACAAGATAGTTTTCTGGCCAATTTTATGTTATTGCTTTTGTTCCAGGTGGAGATGCTTCTATTTTTCCAATAAGTGAACCAGAGAACCAGCTTCCTAAGCCAGTGACCAGAGGTCATGCAGCTGGACAATCAGCAGAATGTAGAAGTAACCATAATCACTTGTGTCCAGAAGATAAAAGGAAATCAGAGAAGATGGCAAGGAATCATGTAATCAAGAGAACGAAAACTGATGATGGTGCTTGTTTTTCCATAATCACTGAAGACCTGTCTATTCAGCATGAATCTGTGAAACAAGAAGACAACACAAATCAAAAGAGCTGTGAATGTTCTGCAGAGATGCAAACAGCTAGTAAGGAGACTGGCTTAGTGAGACCAAAGGTTGTAGATGTTCATAGAACTGGAGCAAAATGTGTACCTGGAGAGCTGGATGATGCCCGCATACCTGGGCTGGGGTACCACTGTGTGGGATTATTACGAGTGAAGCCAGGTCGAGGAGACAGAACATGCTCTATGTCCTGCAGTGATAAACTGGCTCGCTGGAATGTGTTAGGGTGTCAAGGAGCTCTTCTGATGCATTTTCTGCAGTATCCGGTGTATCTGTCAGCAGTTATAGTGGGGAAGTGTCCATATAGCCAAGAAGCTATGCGGAGAGCAGTTATTGAGAGGTAAGTGCTCTCCTCAGATGGTGTGTATGGAGACAGTGAGCTTTGGAAGACGTGTGTCATACAAATACCAGAACTTTAGTAAGCTTTTGATGATGTAAGATCCGGATAGAGGATCTGTTAAAGTGTATGCTGGATGAGCAGACACATGGATTGAAAACCATCTGAATGACTGGGCCCAGAAGGTAGTGATCATTGGGCTAAGTGTAGTTAAAGGTGTAAGTAGCTTATGTAAGTAGCCCAGGGATCAATACTAGGTCCAAACTTATTTACTGTCTTCATTAATCAGTCATCTGCATGATGGTGCAGACTGTATGCCCAGACAGTTTGCTGAAGACTCAAGACTGAGGACTCGCTGATCGGCCAGGGCATTGTGCTGCCATCCACAGTGACCTCAGCAGGCTGGAGAAAAGTAGGAACTTCATGAAGTTCAGCAAGGGAAAGTGAAAACCTGTACCTGGGAAAGAAACAGTCCCATGCACCAATACAAGCTGGGGGCTGCCCAGTTGGAAAGCAGCTTTTCCAACTGAAAAGGACTAGGGCTTCCTGCTAGACGTGAAGTTGAAAATGAGCCAGTAGTATGCTCTAGCGGCAAAGAAGGCTAATGGTGTCCTGGCCACTTTAGGCAAAGTATCTCAGGGGGTCCAGGGAGATGATCCTTCCCCTGGATTGACACTGGTGAGGCCACTTTTGAAGGGCTGTGTCTAGTTCTGGGCTTCTCAGTACAATAGGGATGTGGAACATACTGGAGAGAGGCCAGCAAAGAGCCTTGAAGATGCGTAATAGATTGTTAGCATCTCTTGTCTGAAGAGAGGTGGGACTACTCAGTCTGGAGAAGAGAAGGCTTGTGGGCATCTTATCAATTTGTATACCTACATGAAGGTAGGTAGCAGAGAAAACTGAGCCAGGCTGTTTGCAGTGGTGTTGGTGATAGAACAAGAGGCAACGGGCACAAACTGAAGCATGGAAAGTTCCCTTGGAATGTCAGGAAACACTTGTTTACTGTGAGGGTGATGGAGCACTGGCAGAGGTTGCCCTGAGAGGTTGTGGAGTCTCCCATCTTTGAGTTACTCAAAAGCAATCTGGACACTGTCCTGAGCAGGTGGCTGTAGGTTGCCCGGCTGGAGGAGGGATGGTTGGACTAGATGACCTACAAGAAGTCCTCTCCCACCTCAGCTCTTCTCTGATTTACTGGAGTGGTTCAGGACACATGGTATGTGACAGCTGGTACTGGTCAGCTGGAAGAAGACGGTTGTGTTACACTGGAGAGGCAAAGCTTACATGCATTTTCATAGTGGTAAAAATTTTTCTGCTTCTTTAATCTCAGTTACATCCGGGATCTGATCTTTCTCTCTGCTGTGAGTAGTAGAGCTCTCATAACACCACCTGTAATCTCAGGGAGATCTATGTGAGAGATGAACTGTACTGCTGCAAAATGGGGAAAGTTACCTGTTATGCAGTGGCCTTCTTTCTCCTCAGATTCTTCAGCTGATGAAAACTATCCCAGCAGCAAGGATAGGAAGTGGATATTTTTCTTACTTGGGAGGCTAAATCAGTAGAGTAGAGCAGTAGAGAAGAATAACTGGATTTGAGCAGGGTGAGGGGAAAGGAGAGCAAGAAAAAAAACAGGGAGCTGAACCATTCTTTTAAAGTGGTAGTTACTAGACCAGTTCATATGAAAGGTTTGACTTGGTTTAGTAACTCCTTTTCTCTATACCCCTGCATCCTTCTAGGATGATTATAAAAGAGGTCATAAGTCTGTTAATGGAGAGACTCTTAGTGACTTGCCCAATGGAGCTTTCTGGATAATCCTTTCCTCATTCTGTCACACATGACAAGAATTTGCCTAGTCTTGTTAGTCCTAGTGGAGTCAGGCACTTTTTCAGACCCTTGGATCTGACAATATGAATCTCAGTCTTAATTCCCGTTCCTCATATGATCCTAATGTCATTCAGTATGCAACGGTAATTTAAGGTAACAAAGGTAAGATTATACGTGGAACTATAAGTGTATTTTGTATGTTTTTAGGCTTTGATTATAATCCTTTAGGCTCATAAAACAATTCCTGATGTAATGCAGTGGACTGTAAATACTTTATGATCTTTATTTTTCTTTGTGATTGCAGAAGTATATTGCAGGTTTTGTCCTGCATTCTTAATTGATTATAATAGCTTTTAACTAGACCTTTTAAAAAACCAATTCATCATATTCTTTTTAGGATGGACAAGGTCCTAATAAACTAATGTGGCTTTGGGGTTTTATTTAATAAATGTTTTTCTGAAGGGAAAAATGCTTCCAGACCTTCTCGTCTCAGCTATATAACTCATGTTCAATTCAGTTTTAATGTAAAAGAAATGTATATTAGATAATGAAGGGAAATTGTGCAAAATGGTCTTGTTTGGGAAGAACATACTGAAAATCACTTGCATTTTTCTGTGTTTACTTTAGGTGTCAGCACATCTCATCTTTACCAGATGGTTTTCTCACTCAGGAGGTTAAGCTGCTGCAATCAGATCTTCAATTTGAACATAGCCGTCAGGCAATTCAGGAAGTGCAAACTAACAGCAGAACAAAACTTGTTCCTTGTAGTGCAGGTGAGTTTGTTTGCGCTAGTTTTGTAACTGTGTGCAAAAGAGTGAATAGAAATGAGGTGGGTTTGGCTGTTTGGAATGGAACATCAATTCTTGCCGGTACACTAGCGGCAAAGTATGAAAAGCAAGAAATTAATTTCAGGTCATGACTTAATTCTTAATAATATTTGTCTCAGCCTCTAATTTCCAGTAGGGAGTTTTCAGACTGAATAAACGCTTGGTTGATGGCATTAAGAATTTATAGTCTAAACACAGTCAGAAAATAACCAGGGGAAACAAAAGTTGAGTGCAAGAAGACAACAAAAGACTTCTTGTTTTGGTTAGTTTTGCATTCTCTTTGGTAATGAACGAAAGACTTGCCGTACTGAGTTATGTTTGTAGTGGCTCCAAAAATCTGTGAATGAAGAAAGAATACGAAGTAGTGTAGTGTAAAAGGTGTATTGATAGATATTTTGGGCATGACATTTTGTGTCTCATGGTAATAGAAGTTGAAGAATCTGCTGCTATGCTACAGGGGGACAGATTGGACATGTCAGTTTCTGTTGACATGCTGCTGATCCTTTGCTCATGACTTAGAAATTGTAAGATATTGTATGCAGAGTTTCAGCATTAAGAAGTTTACAGTCTGAGATGATTACAAAGTTCTCAGACTTGAGGTAGAGTTTAAGGTTGTTGGCACTTGCTACCTCTTTCAAAAAATTATTTTTATTTGACTACTACCTAATAATGTTTTTTAAGTAACATCTACAAATATCTGGTGTATGTCAGTTATCAAACATTAAACTACTTAGAGTACACAATAAGATAATAGCAGACAATAAATTAAGAAGGAAAACATAGAGTAACTGGTGCAAGTAGTTTAGGGCAGTATTTCACAGCCTGATGTGAAAATAAGCCATCTAATTTGGAAGTTTCTCCATGCATTGTCTGGACAGGATGCACAAAAGAGAGAATCCCCCTAAGAAATGGAGAATTACAAGGCTGAAGGCCAGATATTTAGAGGCATGGATTGTTAAATGATCTAATTAAGATGAAAGCTCTGTGTGTGTTTTCATTTTTTAAAATTAAACATTCTTTTAGATACTGGAATTCTGGCCCTAGAAAACCATGGTCCCCTATCTAGTTTGAATTATTTTGGGAAGCAACACATGAACAAATAGAATGAAAGGAACTGTTAGGTTCTGCTTTTGTGACAAGAGCATCTCACTTGTTCATAACAATTTCTTCTACAGCTATCAGTTGGAGTGCAGTCCCTGAGCAACCTCTGGATGTCACCTCAGACGGCTTCCGCCAGGGAACTACAAAGAAAGGGATTGGGAGCCATCAGAGCAGGTGTGAGAGTGTTGTAATATCTAGACACATGTTTTATTTGTTAGCTTACATGCCTTTGTCAGCTCATGTGATGTTGTCAGAGCAGGAGGAGATCTAGAGAGTGGTGAAGAAGGGGGAGGGTAGAGAGTAGCAGAAAAGGGAAAGTTTTTTTTTATTAAAAGGATGTTTACTGTTGAAGGAAACAGAATGTTAGCTTTGTATTTTATTTTTCGTTGATGACTGTGAAGGAAATGTGAAAGGCATAGCATATTTTCTTTCTAGAGATTCCTTTTTCTTTACTAGTCAAGCCAGCTGTCCTGGATGTATGATCATTAAAAGTGTAGCTTTGAAACATGACTTTCTGCTTTAAAGTTTGAAAATGTGTTGAAATGATGGCAGCACACTCCTAACATGAACATGTCACCTTTCCAACTGTCATCTTGGCACTGTGCTCTTTAAGAACTCTTCTATCAACAATCATAGTTTAAAGAAATAGGGTTACATATTTTTCTTGAGGTTGAGAGGAAGTACTCATAAGCATCTGCAGACAAATCTCTCCATCTCTATGTTATCTTCATTTTAGGTGAGGTGGCCAAAATTATCATTGTTCTCTGGAAATTCAGCCTAGGGATTGTGGTTCATGTTTTAGCTGTTGGCTGATTATACTACCAATTTATTAATGGTCATATTGTTAATGCTTCCCAGACTTTTTGGGAGGATGCTGACAATCCTGACAAGGGGTGAATAGCATAATAAGTACAGCTTAGACAATTCTTGTGGAGAATTTGTTCATATGCCTGCAAGTTGCACATTCTGAGGTTGAAGTTACGTCTGATTTGACTGAAGTTTATCCTGGTATATCCTAGTATTTCCAAATTTTCAGTGGAATTAAGAGGACCAGGAACTTCGTGGTTTGTGACCAGTATTAGTGTCTGGGGTATTGTTAACAGAGGTGGCCTAGGTGACTTGGTGCATATTTTAAGACAGGCTCCATGTGCACTGTAGAATATTTATTTTCAATATGCAGTATATAAGTATTTCAATATGCATTATGTAAGAAGACATGTGAAAGATCAAACAAACCAGCTAGCCTCATTTTCTCATTTGGCTTAACATAGCATTTGTGCATCAGCTCTAAAACTTGAGAGCCATCTGCTAGCTGACAATTAGCACAAAAGTGTAAGAACTCAATTATTTTTGAAAGATCCTCTTCGTGTGCTTGAAATTCACTAAACTTTCAGAAGTTATTAGAGCCTACAAGACTGTGTGATTACAAACATCTCATTTCCTTAGGAAATCAGAACTAAAAACAATGTCAGTGAACAAGTAAACTATTTACGCTTTTGAGGTAAACAGTCACAAAAAAAAGGAACTTTTTAAATGAAAATAAGGAATTTACAGCCTTATTGGGACTGGTAGTGCTTAATAATAAACAAGACTTGTATTTCGACAGTCTTTTTCCTCTCAAGGAATCTCAGGGCGATTACTGGGAAGTGTTGTTTGAGGTTTTTTTTCTCCACTTTCAATATGGTAGATAACTAAATACCAAGGAAGGTAAGGCTGACTGACTAAAAGGAATTTGTAGGTAAATGTCTAGTATGTACTTTTGTTAATGCTCAATTAACTAAACCTCCAAAAACTACAAGATTAAACTTTGACTTGATTTAATATTCAAGATTAACTTGAATATTAAATTTTAGAGCATCTTTGCATGCCATCATCACCAGTGGGGTGCAGCAGGGCTCTGTTTTAGGGCCAGTGTTTTCCAGCATCCTGATAAATTACTTGGATGCAGGACTCAAAGGTACACTGAGTAAGTTTGCCAGTGACACTAAATTGGGAGGAGCTGTTGACTCCCTTGAAAGAAGACAAGCCCTGCAGAAAGACCTCGACAAATAGCAGGGTTGGCAATCACCAACCACACAAAGTTTGGTTGCCAGTTTCTGTACATGGCACAGGGTGACATGCATATATGGACAGATTGGGAATGAGAGGCTGGAAAGCAGGGCCATGAAAAGGGACCTAGGGGTCCTGGTTAATAGCGAGTTGGATATGAGTCAGCAGTGCCCTGGCAACCAAGAGGGCCACTCGCATCCTGCGGGGCATCAGGCCCAGCACTGGTGGCTCAGTGAAGGAGGGAATTGTCCGACTCTGCTCTGCACTGGTGTGGCCTCACCTCCTGTGGGCAGTTTTGGGCCTAGGAATATAAGATAAAACTCTAAGCATCCAAAGCGGGGGGCCATCAGGATGATGAAGAGTCTGGAGGGGAAGCCCTACAAGGAGCAGCTGAGGTCTCTTGGTTTGTTCAGCATGGAGAAGGGGAGACTGAGGGGAGACCTCACAGCAGGCCACAGCTTCCTTGTGAGGTGACACAGAGGTGCAGGCACTGTTCTCTGCTCTCTCGTGACCAGTGATAGGGCCTGAGGAGTGGCTGGAGCTGTGTCAGGGGAGGTTTAGGCTGACCATTAGGAAAAGGTTCTTCACCCAGAGGGTGGTCAGGTGCTGGAACAGGCTCCCCAGGACAGTGGTCACAGTGGTCTGAGTTCAAGGAGCATTTGGACAATGCTTTCAGGCACATGCTGGGATTATTGGGGTTTTCCTGAGCCAGGAGTTGGACTCAATGGCCCTTGTGGAGATTCTATGATACCATGCCATTTTTGATGTTCTCAAAATACATGTTTGCAACAAGATTTTTTTTTTTTTAATTGATTTTGTTTTCAGTGCTTCTGGAGAATCAGCTTGCACTTGGTGGAGAACTGAATCAGTCATTGTTAAGACAAATACGCAAAGATAATTAAATAGAAGAAACATCTGGGCCATTCAAAACAAAACTACACTTTATAAGCAGTCATTCTGGTTGCCATCTGTTGGGGCAAATAGAAGGGCTCAAAGCTGACGGATGTATATAGTATCTTCTAAAGATCTTTCAAACTTTTACTCACTTTTTTTTTTATGAGCTTCTTTGTATTTAACTGCCCTGCAGCTGTTGCTGAATGTGTCCTTATCACCATTGTGAAAACATCAGCATTGTTCCAGATATTTCTGCTCCTTCTTTTATTTGTTTTGAATAATACAAAATTTAACAGTTTGAAAAAGCCTTTGGAGTCCTGTGCTTGTTTGATCTGTTCTGGGACTAGTCCTTCTGGCTAAACCTTACTGCAGCTGAGAACTGATGACAGTGCAGTTTCATGCAGATAACAGTGTGATATTAAAATGTTCGTTCTGCAAACTGGTGAGTGCTGGCTGGGAGTATGGGGGCAATGCAGCTTTTTGTCCATATAGCATTTAAAATTAAGGGAAAAGGCAGGCAGGCAGCTTGGATGGGATAGAAAAAGTTAAATGATAGAGAACTTTTGACATTCTTTGAGATGTGAACATAATGCTTTCTGTCAAAAACATTTAGCTGGGATGTGCTGCTCTGAGCTGTAAGGTGGAGTGAATTCATGATTTCTTTTTCCATCAGAATTTCTAATTTTAAAATTTTTTAATATCAGATCCAAAATCTGTAAAGTGGAACTCTTCCGTAAATTCCAAAATCTGGTGACGAGTATTTCACAAGAGGATCTACCAGACACGCTACGGTAAAAACATTATCATTGCCTTTCTAAGAGTGAATTTATCTTAATGAAACCAAATACTGTGATGATACAGTATCTGCTCATGAATCTCATTTTAGATAAGTCCATTGTTAAAGTTTGATACTTGAAAAATGTGTAAAGAGACACAAGATGAGGAAGTAGGGGGTTTTTTTGAAAACTTGAGCTATTAGATCAGCTGCCTGCAGCCCTCTACCCTTGGTGGTATTCAAATCCTGCATCCCAAAATTACCATGGAGTTACTGATACCTAGTTGGTGTTCACTAATTCTATCAAATTTCACTACTTTGATTCACAAGAAGGAAGAGTTTGAGTAAAAAACCCTTTTTTTTTTTTTCTTACGGTATTAATCAGTTTTCATTGTAGTGTATGGTAGAGTAAGAGCTAGTAGGGTGAGATAGTGCTCTTTCTATCATATAGTTGGTAAGGATAGATAAGTCTCTTTCTGCAATGCATATGTTGCATAGAGACCTTCTGGGAAGAAAATAATGCAGCTTTTGTCTGAGGAAGCCATAATTGGACTTTTCCTTTACATTATAAAAAACAAATTTGGTTTATCAGACTGGAGTTAATTACTGGCATTAATCATCCAGTATGGCATAGCATTAGGTGCATTATGTATTTGGTGGTATACTATAAAGTAAAGCATAGTTTCACATGTAAAGAAACTTAGTTATTTTTGGCTTAGAGACTCAGAGATGTAGAGGGTTCCAAATCTATTGCCATGGAAGGTTTATTTTATTTTAGACTTACTTCCAGATATAATTTCACCAGCTTTAGGATGCAGCTATCTCAACTCTTGAGCTAGTTTAACTGCTTATAGCTGCTGATGGGGATGGTCCCACAGCAGTTCACTGCTTCTACTGGCTGTTGCTCCTGTTTTCTCCCTTGTATCAATAGCACTTCTCCAATCTCATGATGAGCCAGTTCAACTAGGTAACGCGGCTGAAAACAATTTCCTTTTCTTCTGTGTTTTCTCTTGGACTAATGAACTTAATTGGCCAATGGAAATCTGAAACAGATAAAACCCATGCTAAGGAAGTAGGAGGCATATGTGACTGGAAGCAGGGGAGATAGGTCATTTCAGCCTTTCATGGTACTAAGACAGTAGATGCAATGAACTTAGCCGAAGTAGGTGCACCCTGGATCTTAATTAATGGATCTTGCTTGCTTTTGAGTTTTCTTGAATTAAAGATTGCAGTTACCTTCTGTGTCTATAGAAGTGTCTCATAGCTGTTCCAAAGTTTTGATGTCAACATGGACCGTGCTATTGCTGAGATGCTTTCAACGGATTCCATAAGTAGAGATACTTTGTCCTTAAATCAGCTTGAAATACAAAATTTTTAGCCTCTTTTAGGTGTGAGTTTGTCCTCATTTGTTTAGCCGTCATAATTCCCTAGAAACGGATTGTGAACATGTGCATTGTTGGGTAGCTGACTCATGCTGATCACATGCTGCTTACATAAAGTCACTTCACCTCAGGGCTTTTCTAGACCATTGGCTTTATTGTTTCCTTTGACTTTTTTGTCCTCTACTGTTTTTCTGTCTGCGCTTCTGATAAAGTCCAGCTGATTCACAGATGTGACATTGTTTTTATGCTGCACAAACTATACAGAGGAGGTGCTAGCTCACAAGTCAGCTTGTGCAGGTGATTGCCTTTGAAGTCTTTTGGTTTTCCTCCTCTTCACTTAAAAAGCAAAATCAAAAAGTGTCTTTGTGTTGCTGTTTCCCTCATCTTCTCTGTTTTTTTCTACAAGGTATTCTGATGTTTTGATTTTTCTTTCCCCCTTTGAGTCTGAGTGCACTTCCAATAAGAAGTCATACACTCTGAAATTGTTTCTTTAAACGTCTGTGTATTTAATTGTTACCCAGTTTTGTTTTATCTTTGCATTCAAATGTATCTTGTTATCTCTTCCCACAAACGGTTGGCTCTAAAGCTGTGCTATCACCCAGTTTCCTTTTTTCCATTTTGACCCTAAGTTCCTTCCCTGACTCTTCTAGTCGACTTCTCTTGCTTCCCATCTTTTCTGATCCATCAAGCTCATTCTGTTGTACTTTCAAATTTGCTGAGCAGCTTGTTTTGTAGCTGTAGGGTATATTAGGACAAGGGTTATTATTCTTCATGTAACACTGCTTTCATTTACTGTTGTCCACTGTCAGACTTTGGAACCGGGGAATTTAAAGCTTTACGTGGAACTGATTCGGATGTTCTTTTGTTTTCCTTGGTTTTTTTTTTTGTGGTGGTTTTGTTGGTTTTTGTTTTTGTGTGTGTAATTAAAGCTGCTTCTCCTGCTTTTTGTGACTTACTCATTCTTCACACAGAGAATCTGTGTGGGTGCTGTTAAATTAGAACAGGTAGACAGCCTACTGGGGCCAGAACTTTGCTGGGTCTTCTAAGAGGCAAATTTAGGTATTTATAGTAGTATAACTTACCGAAGATGTTAAGCATGACATTAATCGATTTGTACTTTTTCAGAATTTAGTTTATTTGCTTTCAGATGAGACTGAGAAGGAGGAGGTAGTGTTTGGCTGGCATGAGCTACTTCATCAAGGACCAGATAGTACTGTATTAAGATTGTACTATTATTCTTTCTTCCTGCTCAGTTCACAGTATGGAGGATTCCCGTTCCAGATCCAGTACTGATAATGGGGTTCTGTGACCATTTCACTGGCCAGGCAGGGGAGAGTTCTAGTGGAGCCCTTACATGAGACTTTTGAGAGCAGCTCACAGGTTAGTTTCACAGAGTATGATTAATGTAAAAGAGGTGGAGAAAGGGATTGGCACAGGGCAGGTTTTTAAAGAGAGGATATATCTCCCACATTCAGCAATGGCATAGACAGGTTCTCCATTCTTGCACCTTTCTGAACACAAGGTAGGATAGGTAATATGGCTTGCTTTGCATGTCACAGTGTTTTAGGAATAAATTTATGGCAGAATGCTGAGGGCCTCAATTATAGCTTCTGATGGTCTGCTGTTATGGTAGAGCTGTGGGGTTTTTTTGGGGGTGATCATAATTGCCTTTGAGCTTGAAAGCCTGTTTTAGAAGTTAGTGCAGTAGTTCTCAGACCTCACAGATTAGGGTTCCTGTAGTAGTTTGGCTCTTCCTCTTTTGGTGAAGGTCATGTTGCCTATGATCTTCCCTTCATATTGGGTTTAATGTATAAATGTTGCATATCACTTATGGCTGACAGATGTTTTGGCAAAGGAAGATGAAAGAGGTTGGGAACGGAATGCAAGGAAAGGAAAAAAATCCTGATGAAATTGTCTTACAGGCACTTGTGTTCAAGACTCTAGACCTGAATTTCCCTATTTCGAAAATCATTGGTATAATGTACTCAGCAGAGTGACCACTTGTTCTGCTGAGATTGTGGGTCATAGTTGCTACTTGAGGAAGGGGAATAACACCAAAATTGATGAGTCTCTTTTGCTTTAGGGAAAGAAAAGAGATTATTTTCTTCTTTGTCTTATTCTTCCCTGTTAGTTTTTTGTTGGAAAAGAAAAACTGTCCCGTTCATTCTATCCTTTTCCCTTCCAGCCAGTTTTCTAGCATGCTAAGGCTACTTCCACTTAATTCAAAGTACCCTAGCCACCTTTTCAGCTTTGCTTCACCGTTTTCTTGCTGTCGTGGAAGTTTTATGTAACCTGTGGTCACACTGTAACACAGACACTTCCAGTGCTAGAAGAGTTGTTTTGCTTCCTTTTGTAAGATTGACAAGGATGTCTAGCCATAAAGCCTGGGCATCTCCCAAGTCCCCCTAGAAGAGAATTTCACTAAGTAGCATGGAAGAGTTCATAGGAGATCGTCAGGTTCTTAGATATTTGATTTCTTTTTTCATTTTGTGACCTCATATTCAATAGGATCATAGAATTTTTTTCATTTTGTGCATTTTCTGTCAGGATGAAGACGCTAAAAACCTACTGGGACTACAAAGAAGCTGCATTAAATTACCAAGAAGCCTGGAGAGTGCTGCGTAGCCAAGCTCTGCTGGGTTGGGTCAAGAATGCCAAGGAATACCTGCACTTCACATGAGAATTCATGTGACTGTATGAATCCAGGAATAAGCTCTGGTCCACAGCAGATACCTTTGCAGCTCAAGGGACAGAAAAAGACGCCCTCTAGAGTATGTGCTGTAAAGAGACGAGTGTAAAGGAAAGCAATTTAGAGAATACTTTTATTTTTACTGAGTTGGAGCTCCCTTTTTATAGAAATATAGAAAAGGATCATTGCTGACTAAAGATTCTGAGCTGCATGAAACAATATGCCTCCAAAAGAAAGGAAGCAGTGATGTGCTATCCTAGTATCTGAGGATATGATATACCAGCCATGGTCATTGCAGCGAAAGTAACGTCAACTGAAATTGAAGCAGTACTGTGGAAAATTTTAGTGCCGCTTTTTCTTACACTTCTCATAATGTTGTGGTTGCTTTTATGTTGCCTGGACAACCCTCATATACAGTAAGTAATACTTTGATAACTCTGAGCTCTTCTTGGCTGGTGCCTGAAAGAATTTTCCATGTCCCCCAGCCCCATTGCTTCTAACTGGAAAAACTAGTTCTGTTAAAGTGTCTTTTTTTTTTTTTTAATCCTTCATATATGCTGCTATTTACTAAGCATAGCCACAGCAGATTTCACCACAGCAGAAGCAAAAGCACTGGGGAGGAGTCTGTGTCAAATAATACCACTTAGGATGTCCTGTGCATCTCAATTTCAGGACTTTGCCAGATAACCTTTCAACTGCTTTGCTTCTGTAAGCAGGAAAGAAAACTCCTGAATGACTTGGTTAAAATTGGCCAGTCCTGTGTAATTACAGGCAAACATTTATCTACTTTTCAGTGTTCTAAGCACTGTCCATCTCCGTGCTCTCCGTGAGAAATGGTCAATTAAAAGCAGAAATGCCTCAGCCGTTTATGTCACTGTTCCTTGTGTTCGTTGAATAGCCTGGGAAAAGGGGAGATGCTTTGGGGAGTATTGAAAGTAGTCTCTGGCATGTCCCTTCTAGTCTCTTGTCATTATGCTCTATTACCAACTAACATCTGCATGGCAAGATAGTCAACATTGTGAGCAGTTGTGGGGGAATCAGTGTGTAATCCTCCTTAAACCTTCTGTCCCAGCTGTTGCCATTCGTGAGCAATTTCAGGACTGTATAACTGCTACTGAGCATATTCCCCTTTTGTATTTTTCTCTTGTAAACTGCAATTCGTGAAATATTTGGACAAGGCCATGGCAGGATAAAAGAAGTGGATGATTTAGAACTTAAAAATTCTTTAGTGATTTGAATTTTCTTTGTTCTTTGGTATCCTATAGGTTTGGATTTGAAAAATGGGCACAGCAGTTCTTCAAACAGCCTTTGTTGTCAATCTACTGAGCTACACATGAGACCAAACAGTGCACATAACATTACAGTATGAGAATTGATAGCAGCAAATCCTTTTTACTTCATACTTAGGTTGACTTGTTAAGTAAGAATAGTTCTCTTGTTGAAGAAATAACAACTTGAATTGTGTGCGCATATGCCCATTCTCTCAAATCCACCACTAACATGCAGAAATACCAGTTGTACTGGTGAGGGGGAAGTAATTTTGGGTTTGTAGAGGGCAAGGAATTATGGAGAGTAGGGACTTGGAGTAGTCATCAGAGGATAAAAAATGGCCAGATGCCATTGCACATGGGCTACAGGGTGAACTGCTAAGGGTAAAAGGGTAGCTGTTTCTTTAATTGAGCAAGTAGCATTTCAAGGAAAGAGTTCTATAATGTACCTAAAGAGCTATGAGTAGATTTCCTGAAATTTACCTTAGTTCTTCACTGAAATCTTGCAGAAACCATTAACTTACTATACCTAGTTCCCCATAGTTAATCAACAATGTCTGCAGTGAACCTCCTGACCAGACTTGAATGTTCCCATTTCCTGTCCAGCTGCAGTATTAAAATGGGTTACGTAAGACTAGTTCTGTAGTCACGCATCAGAGTTTTCAGATAAGCAGTTATATGGTTGAAATTCTTTCAACTCTTTTCTAAAATTTGAGCCTGGCTGTTAGGATTGTTCTTGGTAAGATTTTTTGTGCATTTCTAAAATACTTGTGAACTGTAGACTGCTGCTTTTCTGTTACTTGTCAGGTTTAAAAGTAATTCTTGAGGTGTTGAACTGATGCTAACCTCAATTTTTGGATGGAGTTGAGGACATATTTAAACCTAGAGCAAGTCAGTGAATATGCGAAGAGAGGGAAGGAGCGGAAACAACATTTAAAAGGCTGAGGGGCTAAGCTTGTGGGGATTTCGTCCTCAACTGGATGGCATTTCTGTGATGGAAAATCAGTATTTAAATGCTGCATCTGTTTCATTCGAAAATGTCAGGAAATGTTGGCAGTACCATGAAACTGCTCTAAAAATCAGAAGGGAAAAATGCAGAGATAGGAAAGAACAGTCTCTGCTTTTGTAAAAGGCAGCAAACTAAACTTGGATCATTGACAGCAGGTCTTTGGAAGAATTGCTCCTGGAAAGTAACAGTTGACAAGTTCCAAGCCTGTATCACTCCTTTGCGCTGGGATAGCTGACACCCCAAAAAACAAAGATAGGCAAGGCACAGGGAGGACAGTAGAATGCAGAGACTGCCACAGGAGAGCAGAGTTAGCAGGGAGGGAAGTAGGAGGAATGAAGTGCCCACAGTGCATGGTTAATGAAGACCAGAAAACGATTGGCAGTGGGAGCAGCAGAGCATAGGAGGGCACCAGGATTCCCACCATATGTGTAAAATGAGCACATCTGTATTACCCAGATAGGTCCTTGCCCATCCCAAACTTGTTTGGGGACCAGTGGCTCCTAATTGCCAGGACAAAGAAACTGTAATCATTGAGTGCGATGTCTTCAACAGCATCACTATTAGAGATGTCGTTCTGTTTTCAGTCCTAGTAAGAAGGCAGGACAGAGTGCCTGCTTATCTTTAAGGAAGTCAAAACCAGAGCACAGAAACAAGTGGTTTTGTCCAAGGGTGGGAGTAATCAATCTGTTTGACCTTGAGGCTGCAGTTCCATGAGACCAGATGCTAGCATCCCACTGTCTTTGGAAAAGCAAGGTTTTGATCTTCACGGTGTGCTTCCACTGCTCACCTTAACACAGGCTGGAAGACTTACTGATCTCTGTACACTGCGAGTAAACTGAAGACTGTTTAAATTACTGTATTTGTAGAAAAACAAACCATGAGCCCAAAACAAGATGCAGCCTTTCACTCAGAGTTAAAAGACCTCTGCAATAAATCCATTAAGTACCAGAGGAAAGGAAGAGCTAGGGTTGTGCTGCTGAGGGCAGGAGAATTCTGTTGCCAAGGAGGAAAGGTGTTGGAGTTTTCTCTCAGACTATCTGATAATGTCATAAGAGGGCTGCAGCAATGATAGGTACATAATATATACAATTAACATATACATGTAGAAGCAAGATATATACATGTATATATGATATATTAATTGTAATATATACAATTAATATATACATGTAGAAGCAAGATAATTTTGGAAGAAAGACGATCTAAATGGTCTAAATTTGGCCTGCATACTAAATATTTACTGAATACTAAATTAATCCAGTACTGGTTTAGTTATATTGGAGATGACATTTCAGTGTACCTTAAAAATAAGTGACAGAGGTGTTGCTGTAGGAACAGTGAGGTATCTCTTAATTTTTTGTTCTGTACATAAATTGAAGGGGTAACAGAAAATGCAGATCATACTCAAATGCTCAAATTCTTTATATAATTTTACAAGAGTGTACCATCTAAAGGGATGCATTTCACCCCTGCATTTCAAAAGGAAACCTCTTGATGTTTTATTGCCATTTTAAGTGTACCTGCAGCTGAAAAGTGAAATTACTGCTGTAGAATATTTATCCTTACATTCTCTGTAACTATTTGTATGTCTGGGCTCCTAAATCTAAACTAATAAATACAGAGATGTTAAAGAGAGCAGTTATGTGGGGGTTTTAGGGGCTTATGAAGGGGTAATCCAAAAGTTACCTCAGTCATAACACCTTCCCTTGCTTTTAGATATATCTCCTTGCCAGCAGGTATTTAACTTTATCTAGCATTTTAAAGTGTTTTTTTACTCCTCTGTTAACAGCTAAGAAAAAATATTACTTGATAACTGTAGGAAAACCGTAACATTTCAGCATAAAGGAAACAGAACATTTTCCAGTAATAAAAGGTAAATTAGAAAATGACAGGTGAAACCACTTTCCTTCATTCTAAATCAAAAATTCTGTTAAGAGTAAAACATTGAGTGAATAGGGAGGTAGAAGTAATTCAGGATGGAAGCACTGACAGAATGTTTCCTAAAGCAATGGTTTACAATGCAACGCTATTCTGAATAATAAAAGGCTTACTGAGATCAACAGCACATTTTCAGATGCAGTAAGCACATGCATCACAGTTACTGTGACAAGCCTCAGTAATAGGGTAGTGTCAACATTTCACAGGCTCCTACATTCACATTTTGGAGTCCTTCTGCCAATACTTGTGAATGACTGCAGAGCTAAACAATTCTAGGCATAATGTATCTTCATGGGGATTTGAGTTAGTATGAATTTGATTTAAGTTTGGAAAGTGGTAAATTTACTCTGTAACTGGAAGCATTTTAAAAACTAGATTCTTAGGCACCACATAGTGTGAAAATTAATTAAAGCTTTTAATAGAAATCTAAATTCTATTTAGTGTTTCCTTGCTAGCTGAGGAAGGTCAAAGTGATGCTACTTCTTCAATGCAGTGTTATCCTTTAATATCAGAGTGTGAACTCCAGCACTGTGCAATTAGGTCAATTAGCTGGTTTTCCACCCTCTCCCACATAATCCAAGGGTTTTCCTCTTTGTGTGTAAATAGAAGTAGCTGTGAGATATGGTAACTCTGAAGCTATTGGTTTTGAAATCTACAAAGACCTCTTTGTTTCTTCCTGGTATCATCAGCCACACACTAACATTTGAGAAGCTGTACAATGTCTAGTAAATAACAGAAGCAACTGTGTAGCATTACTCATCTAATAAATGTGATGAGTCACTTTCTGGCCAAAATGAAGGTAAAGAAATGACAGCACTGCCTGTTTGTGACAGGAATTTTTATTGTACTTGTTTGTTAATTGTGAAAGAGGAACATACTAGCTCAATTCAACGCGATCAGCATCTTGCTCCTGGCTTTTGATAAGCTAGCAAATCCAGTGTTTCCAATATTAATTTATTGGTTTTATTTTTCTTAAACTGACATCTCAAAACAGAATAAATGTGTGTTCTTCTCTTCATGTTTTAGTAGTCCAACTACTTTGCTTTATTATTTAATCAATGTCATGAAATGTATCCCCCCCACCAAAGAACTGAGGCTCTGGGAATTCATAGCCATGAGAAAAAAAACTGCACAAAACCAACAAAACTTTCTTTTTATAATTTAACAGTCTAATAAAACAAGACCTAGAAATATATTAAGAAAGAAATCCAGTTACAAATGCATGTATATAGAAGAAACTTCTGAGGATGTCAGAACAGAAAATGATCAGCTATTTACAAGATACACAGCAGGATGGTACAGTAGCCAAGACCCACCATTCAGAAACCAAATGTGTTCTCTCCACTGTAGGCAACATACAAGAATCCATCCTCATCCTTTTCCTTCTCATAAAGTTGTCCCATAGTTAGGCTTGAAAGAGGAAAAAAAGAGAAATTGTTTGCTTGGCTCATGCAAGTTGCCAGTGTTAACAGTTAGAACCTCATATAAACAAGGATTAATAAAAGCTAAAACTTGTTAATCTGTGTATAGCTTAGAATACAAAAAAATGAGGATAAATGAAAAGCAGTTGACTCCTAAGTTAGAGAAATGATCCTGGACTCTCTGCAGAGTAAATTTTTTATATTTCTTCACAAATGCCTTGGTCAGAATGCTTCCTTATTTTGCTGGAAATTGGTCTCTCTTTTGAAAACAAAAGGAAACCCTAATATGTACTTGGCTGGTCAACTGCTCCAGCTATCTATCTACAGGTGTATGGAGCAGTAGACATCAGTCAGGTGCACAGATGGAACCTCCTCAGCTCACCTTTCTCCGACTTCCCAAAACTGAGGAAAGGCTAATGAACTCAAAGATGGAGACTGGATGTGAGTGACAGGGAAAACAACAGTCATTCTGCCCAAGACCAGAGCTGGGAAGATTTGTAAGCGGTACTTGAAATGGAAGAGAATTGGTGAGTAGTAGATAGATCACCCACCCTTGACATCCTTCTCTCCTCATACAGATGTTTATTACCTAAACTCAAGTCTGAGATGAGTGGAGCCATGAACAGATTGTAGTTTTGTTTATCAGTTAAGAAGTTACCATTTTTACAATAATATTGAATGATCAAAGCCCTCTTCTTCTAGCTGAGATGTGACATCTCATTATGAACATGTGAGAAGAGACAATGGATCTCTCCTGCTCCTAGCAAATCTGTAGTACTGTTATAAAGGTGACACACAGGCATTCTCACTACTGTTAGAACAAGCAGAAAAGGATGGTTCTCACGGGTCCCTGTTGTGTATGGAGTTACCTGGAGGGACTCTTTCAGTTACAATTAAGTATTCTTATCACATTTAAGGCATGTAACAACAAGGCATGTAACAACATACTATTTCCTTAAATGTTACTAAAGTATCTTGTGTAGAAAGTTGTTGTAGCTGCTTCTGCTGTATTATGTATGTAGCAGAAAACAATGAAACTTACTCCTATATAAAAGAAATGTAAGAAACCTTTTTTTCATAGAAGAAAATAATATAAAAAAACCCCCAGCAACTAGTCTGTAATGTTATAATTTCTTTGTAAACTGACAGGTTATTGGGTTTTTTTCAGAATAATCTATGGCATTTGCTATTGAGTACTTAACGCGCAACTTTTTTTGTTATATTGAGAATCATTGTTTTTTTGACATTGATCATGTACCTGTTTTTGCACTCAACCAAATGCAACATCGTAAGTGCAACACTCACCCTTTTGTCATAGAAGTTAATCATAGTATATTTTTCAGTCACCTTTCATTTCAGCCTAGCTCAAGAAATAAGACATTTATCAAACTAATGAGAAAAAAAACTTTTAGTGAGATTAAGATGTGACAAACATCTCCTAAAATCACCAAATGAGACTTGAAGAGTGGTGTTACTGACCCTCTAATGTGCACAGGCTTCCTGAAATGATTCTGAATACCAAGTGAATGGCCTCTCACCTGGATTGTGGGACAGTCTTGTCTACAAAGAGGAATATTGCCTTCTCAGATGGCAGTTGAATCCTCTTCCTGATGATCCACATGAACTGGGCCACGGTGATGTCAGATGGAACTAAGTACTTCCTCTTGTCAATATCAACAATCTGAGATCCTGAGACCTTCTCCACTATGACCTGTAAAGTGCAGGTGTGATGGTCAGGCTGTTCAGGATTGGTGTGAACAGCTTTGGTAAATCGCTTGCTCGTACAGGCTTACAATGGTGAGGAGAGGGCATGAACAAAAAGGTTTCCTGACCACAACCAAATCAGAGGTAGAACTGGCTCAACGTGGTAAAACCTGATTTTACAGCTCCACTGAAACCTACGTTTATATACACAATGGCTTGAAACTTCCTGTGCCTGTGTTTGGCAGTCATGGGGTAAAAAGTTGCCTTATGTCTAAAAGACACCTGTGACAGGGAAGTACGCACATCACTTAACCTTTTGTACACTGATACGAAATTATTGCAACGTGGACCTAAAGTTGAAAATGAACCAGCAGTGTACCCTGGACACAAATAAGGCTAATAGTGTGCTGGACTGCATTAGGCAAAGGACTGGGAGGTGATCCTTCCCCTGTACTGGTACTGGTGGGGCTGCCTTTGTATTCTGCTGAACTGACATTTAGAGTATTTCATCATTGCTTTGGAAATCAGAAGTTAACTACACGAAAAAAAAGACAGCAAGGAGGCCACAAACAAAACCAAACAAAAATAAACAAACCAAACAAAAAGCAACAGGTACAGGGGGAAGGATAATTAAGAACTGCTTGTGAAAAAGACCTGATGCTCATTGTACTACACAGACTGATGCTTGAAGGAAAAATACAACCGGTCAGGAAATAGTGTTTACAAGAGGTTCCAGGGTCTCCGTTCCTTAGCTCTGAATTCCACTTGAAACATTAAGTTTGAAAAACACTTCTGACTGTTAAATTGATACCAACTATTTGGTATCTGGTATCAGTGGAACACGGCTCAGTTTGAATCATCAAGCAGAAAACACATACCGGTCCAGACAAAGGATTGCTGCAATTTGAGATTTAATTCCTGCATCTTTCTACACCTTGCTGTCCATTCCCGATACAGCAGCACGTCATTCTGACTGACACTACGAATTTCTATGTTTCTTTTTCCCCTAAGGTTATTGAGGGTATTTTTAAATGGATAAATGGATAGTGTGGAGATATATGGTCATTAAGGATGCCGCAGTCTATGTGTGAGGGTATACTTAGTCAAGAGAGAACAGCAAGGATCATATCAGCTCGCCAGACTGCAACTGGAGAAAATCTTGTGACTGTGCAACTGAGCAGCAGAAAAAGTCAATGGGAATGAAGATTCTTCTCTGGTCTGTGCTAATGGAGAAATTACTTACCAAAAGGTGAGAGGCAGGAGTGACACTAACTGGCACATAGTCTGATGGGATGTGGGAAATTTTACACTGAAGCTAGTAAGTTGAGAATGTGGACATGTTGCTAGCTGTTACATAAGGATGTGAACTGTGGTCTTTTCAGAGACTGAAACATGGTAAAAGAGATTGCGGAGAGAAGAAGAGAGGTGATTCACTATTTAGCAGATTGGTAGGTATTAATGCAGGAAGGAGGGGTCACCATTTGCACTGGCTCTTCAACAGGGATTGCATGGGGAAATTCACCACGATGACTGGTTATAGGTGTGGAATACATGAGGGATATCATCTAACTCATATAGGCAGGATGGAAGATGGTCAAGGTTTCAATAGTCTTCATAATCTTTCTAAGGATCAGGCGCAATCTTCAAGACAATGAAGGTGTTTGCTGGGATATAACTGCCATTAGAGAAAGCAGGACCATGATATAGCATAAAAATCCCTGGAGAGTGTTTAGCAAGCTTATTTGTCAATATTCACTAGACAGAGGAAGAAATGTTGGAGTAGTTAGATGTGTTTGGGGCTTCTTTAAAACATCTAAGGACACAAAAAGGAAAATTAATTTGCTTAGTAGGAGTTCATCACAGTGGGCAGGATGGAAACAGTTTATCCACCTTTCCCTGTAAGTACTCTGCTGAAGCTAGCTTGGTTACTCACCGGGACACGGTCGGGGTATTTGGCTCGGATTTTTGCGGACTCGACACATCTGTGCTCTGTGAACAAAACTCGTAATTAGTCATTGCATAGTAATAATATTGCCGGTGTCCTAGGCCGAAAGGGCAGCGTCGGCAGGGCCGTGAGCCTGCGGGGATCCCGATCATATTCCCGCCTCCGACCGGGTCTCTAGCTTTTCGGGGAGACTGTCCCCGGGCATGGCACCACCCTTCGGCAAGGGCCGCCAGCGGCTGTCCGCCCACAGACAAGGCGATCGCCTGGGGAAGGCGACCGCGACAGATGGCGACACGGGAGACGGAGGGCAGCGGGGCCGTTGCCAGGCAGTGCCTGGCCCGGACCCACCCTTACCCAGCGCGTGGTCCTCCTTGAACATCCACTTCATGGTACAGGCGGGCGGGGAGCGAAGCCAGAGGCAGCGAGGCCCGTGTGCGGGGGGCGGGGGCTGGTGCCGGGCCTGTCGCTGTCACGGTCCCTGTCACAACAACAGCTGCGGCTCGGCAGGCGGGACTTCCGGCTCGTCTGTTCCCCGGCAACGGCTTGAGCAGCCGCGCTTCCGGCCGAAGATCGCAGGGCGGGGCTGTGGCATCCGGGCACGGAGTCACCTGCGGGTGCGAAGCCGCCCGCAGCGCTCCCGGGGCACTCGAAGCCGCCCCGCAGACTTGGCTGCCCCGGCAGGTGTCCCCATCAGTGCGTCCCCATCCCGCCGCTGGTCGCTGTCTCGCCGGCGGCCCCGGGAGGCAGCGGTGCGTGTTCATTGGCTTATGCGCCCGTCCCGTCGGCGCTGATTGGCGCGGCGTCTCGTCAGTCCGACGCTCCGCCCAGTGCAGCGCTAAAGGCGCGGGCGGGGGCGGCTGGTGAGAGTGTGGGGATTGGCGGTGCTTTCGGGCACCGGGGACCGCTCGCTATGGCTGGCGTGGAGCTGTTCTCGCATCCCGCGCTGTACACACGCTACCGGGCTGGGCTCTGCTCCGCCGCTGCACTGGCGCTGTTGCTTATCACGGCACTCACCTATGTACCGCCGCTGCTGGTGGCCTACCGGAGCCACGGTGAGCGCCGCTGGACCCCACGCGGCCTGGCCGGCCCGGCGCAGTCCTGAAACCTCGTGCTGTTTCTGCCCTCAGGTTTCTGGCTGAAGCAGAGCGCGTACCTGGAGCAGCCCACTGTTCGTTTCCGGTACGAGGTTCTCTTCGTCGCCACCATCGGGTCTGGCCCGGGCAGCTTCCTGGCGTGGAGCACTTTCCCAGCGTTCAACAGGCTCCAGGAGGACCGGCTCCGAGTCCCGCTCCTGTCGGTAGGCCTGCCCGGGGCGGCCCGGCAACAGTGGCGAGAAGCGAGGCTGCAGAGTGGGGCCAGCGGACCGGCAGCCGGCTCAGGGCACGAGTGCTGATGGCGCTTTTTGAGCGCGTGGCCCGTCAGGCACTGCTGCCTTCAGGTAGCAGCAGCTTTACGTCTAACCTTGTGTCTCACATCGGGACCTGCTGGATTTTTAATGAGTCCCGTTTCACTCCGTCGCAGTGTTACTGAATCATAGCATTACTTAGACTGGAAAAAGCCCATAAGACCAAGTCCGGTCATTAACCAAACCCTACCAATTTTGCCACTAAACCATGTCCGGAAGCACCACTCGTGATTTGCGTGAACATGTCGGTTTACTTTCATCAAATTAGTTGTGTCTCTCTCTCCTGGTCACATGGCTTATCATGATGTGAAGTTTGCAGGTTACCCCTAGATCTTGAAGCAGATACATTCTTTCAGAAGCACATAATTTGTGCCTTGCAGTCAGTTTTCTTTCTGGGATTTCACAGTGGCAGTTATTCTGTCTGCCTCTGTTACGAGCCCTGCTATATTTGCAAGTAGATGAAGTACTGGACACTCTGGCACACAAACATAGCAAGCCTTGGCTCACAGGCAGGAATCAGCATACAGGGGCCATTTAGGAGGCATGCTGCAGTGGCAGGAGGCACAAGCCTGACCATCAGTCATGTAGTTGCACTGTGTCTTAGAGAAGATCCAGCACGAAAGGATGCTTTGTAGCCTGCAGGGGAGACAGGAGAACGGCGTAGGGCAGAAAAGACCTTGAAGTAAACTTTCCCTCCCTGGACGGGCGTATGAGGCATTGTATAACAGACAACAGCATAGGCTTCTTGTTTGTCTCTAGTCCTCTGTCTATAAATAGTCAAGTAGCTTTTTATTGCATTCCTAACTATGCAGTTTATTTGCTTCCTTGGTATGTGCGTGCTGCAGTTGTGGAGGTCCTCTGGGGTTTTACTCTTTTTATTTTTTCTTTCTAACACAAATTCCTGTCTTTTAAAAAAATTTGTTTAGACTAGAGAAGAAGACAAAAATCAAGATGGTAAAATGGATCAGTTGCATTTTAAACTGGAACTTCCACTACAACCAACAGAGCATGTAGTTGGTGTTCAGCTGATTCTACTCTTTTCCTACCAGCTTTATGTGAGCATTTTTAGTTTTGTTTGTTGTGATGTATTGCCCTATTGTAATATTCCAGTAGTGGTTATACAAAAGATGAAAAGAAACTTTCCACATTTGAAATTCCTATCTAAAATATATATTTTACTGAAAAATACTTAATTTTCTCCTCCTCCGCTGTGTCATTCCTAGTCTAGCTCGCTTCTGTATTTTGATACACTTATTTTTGGTTTTTTAGTTGTAGGGTTTTTTGGGTTTGTTTTTTTTTTTTTTTTTTTTTTTTTTTTTTTTTTTTTTTTTTTTTTTTTTTTTTTTTTTTTTTTTTTTTAATTTGTAAGCTCTGTATTCTCTTGGGCTTGACCATACAGGACAGAAATGCACAACAGTGAGTATCAGTGTGGGTGGCATGTGGAAATAACTGAGTCTTGCAATAGGCAGAAGGATGTGCATTCCTATACGCTGCTGTGTCTTGACATAACCAGTTCATTTTCTGAGATGGAGAGTCAGGCTGTTGCAGCAGCCTAAAACTCCTTATATTTTGCTTAACAGCTCTTGAAGCATCGGTAATCATCTGCCAGGATCTTCTGTATCTTGTAACTAGGATGAGGAAGAAACTGTTACAGGAAGACAAGACAATGCAATTCTGCTCCCATTGTACCTCAAGTGGCAGAGCAATTAATACCTAAAGCCAATACAGAGCTGCGTTGGGTGCAGCTGCACCCACAAAAACAAAAGTTGTTTTCCTAGGGAGATTGGGCTGTTTCCTTAGAGAGTCTTGCTGATTGCAGATGGACAAGCTTAGCAAGCATAGCTATGTGGTGTAGAAAACGTTCTTAAGCCTGAGGCTCAGAATAAAGGCCCAACAGTCCTAAATTCAGGCTGAAGTATTTGGTCAGAGAGTTACGATATTCACGCTTTTTATTCTACTGTAAATGTGGAAATTTTCCTTCAGACTGAGTGGTTGATAAGAGCTAAGGACATACCTTCTTTATTTGGTTCTTGTTGCAGAGTACAAGTCCTTGATTTTGACTGCTGAGTTTTTTAAAGTGTATCTCAAATGAATGTGTTTAGTCACCTTGCTGCTTTTTACATGTTATGGCTAGTCAAATCTTTCTGTCATTGGCCACAGACCTTGGACTTCACTGAATTTCCTGTGAAACTTTGTTGAGTTAATAAAGATAGTTAACTATTAACTACGGTAATTCACTTTAAAAAAAAAAAAGTTATTTTTTATTTGGTGGTCTCTTGTTTAGACTAAGGTGATGATCTGAAACCTGGGAGTCATAGAAAAATCAAATCCATGTAGAAAATTTGTAGATACCAAGAGGTAGAAAGTATGTTGTGTGCCCTCTCCTCCCCCTAAATTTTCCTTTCTTATGTTCACTATTTCAGAGAATGTCAACATTTGTGATGCAGAGCATGGCTTTTCTTCAGTTTTTTTCTCCTGTGCCAGGGTCTCAGCTCTATGTGAATGGAGACTTGAAATTAAACCAGAGGCAATTACTTAACCATTGCGGACTGGATACCAGATACAATGTGAGGAAACATTTTTCCCTTCCCCATCAATTCACCCCCCCGACCTCTTAATCTTCCTAGTATCATAAGTGATATCCTAATTATTTGTAGTACTACACAGACTGAACTGTAAGACTTTGGAACTGGTGTTTTCTTGTTAGACTACAAGAGGGAAGAGGTTTTTCTGCCAACATGTTCAGTCTGATATTTATGTTCATTCCTTGAAGGGCATGAAGAAACTCAGTAGAATTACTGTCATGAAGACTGGATGAATAATTAAAGTGTCTCCTTGTTGTAACAGGTGTCTGTGGTCAATGGCACAAGTCCTTTTGCAAGTGACTATGATCTAGCAAACATCATTGCAGCATATTGGGATAGAAACGGTAAGCCTGAATGTGTAGCTGCAGGACAGTAATAGTTAGCATATTGGCAGCTATTTTGTGAGGTATATGTTTTCTGTATTAATACCTAAAAGCCCCTTAACCTGGATGTTTCCTTTCTCCATTTTAGTGACAACAGTCTTTTCAGATCCCAGCCCTGTTTGGATGACTGGAACAGCAATGGATACGCCATTTATCATTGATGCCACCATTCGTTACCCAGTGGAAGTTATCTTATATCCTTCGAAAATTGCACAAACTGTGACATGGCAGGGTTATATTATTTGAGCCTCCACTACATGCAGGCCAAATGAAAACTCTTTTCTCTTAGATTTGTTAGCTGTTCTCAGGGAATGGTCGTAGTCCGTCTTGCTTTGGTTCTGCAGTACCTGATGTCCCGATCCGTCACAGATGCAATTCACAAAGCACGATAATGTAGTCTGTGATCTAAAGCAAATCATTAGAAATCTGTATGCAAGATCATTTCACCAAATAATAACTCCTGCAGTGGGAGGTTGTTGCATCTGTTCGTGTGCAGATGGACCAGAATGTTTTTTTGTTTTTTGACAAAATAATTCTTCATTTGTTATGTTCTTCGCTCTCTTTCTTGGTCAAGAACAAGTCTGCATTTAGACGAATATGTATGGAGCACACTTCTTACAAGATTTGTTTACCTGCTTGAATTTTAACAATAAGTACTTCCTGATGACTCAGGCACAAATTAGGTACTTCACCCAGAATTGGTTTAAAATGTCTTCTAGGACAGACGTTCTCTCCAGCTTTTGTTACCTATCACAGTAGAAGGCTTTTAGGTGTTTCTGTGGTTCAGAGGCTTAGCATTTGTGACACAAATTGATGTCTTAACAAGGTCTGTGCCTTTCTGCCTATGAGTTTCTTTGTTTAGATATTGCAGTGGTAGCATCAGAAGCGTCTCTATTAACATTCCTTGACTTTCTTTAAATATCAGCCAGGATTTTGGGAAATTATTAAATTTGCCTGGATCCAGTATGTCAGCATCCTCCTTATCTTTCTTTGGGTGTTCGGTAGGATTAAGACGTTTTTGTTCCAGAATCACGTGTTGACTACAATTCCAGTATCACCAGTTCTGCCTGTATCTCCAGTCCTATCCTACAAAGAGCACCAGTCCTGAAGAGATGCCTGAGAACACTTTGTAGAAATGCCACTCAAAAATAGTTACCGGATTTTATTCTCTATACACTTCTTACTTCAGAAGATCAGAATTTTGTATGTATGTTCCAAGTATGCTCTGGTTGGGCTTCCTTTTTAAAATACATGTTCATTCATTTAATTTCTTTAGGAACACTGCTTTGGAGTGGAAAATTTTATATTTTTGACAGTAAAGAAGAACCTAGGTTTTTTTTTTTTTTTGCAACTGGAACATGCCTCAAAAACCATCTTGAAAACTGAAAATATGCTAAAAGTAACAATATTAACTGTTTTTACTTTTTGTAAATCAACTCACTCCAGTCTTAGAGTTGTCAGGAGTTATGTGTACATGCATTTAGGTGCACTATGAAGTGAAAAAATGCATGGATGAGTCAAGGTCAGAGATGCGCTTCTGTAACTGTGGCTATACATACTCAGCAATTTAATTATTTAATTGGATGATGAATAAATTCAAGGCTGATGTGAGAAATCAGGTTTGGGGTCTTAGTGTGTGCAAAATTGGCATACCCATTTACTGCTGGCATTATTACTGTAGCACCAGATCATGAATTGTGAACAGTAAAACAGGGAATCCTTGTATCTATTGAAAGAAAACTAGCAAGAAATTCTACCAGGGAAGCCTCAGAGTTTCAAAGTAAGTGAATAATTACCTTCAGAACTTAAATTGTTTAGAATAGATAAAAATTATAATCACCTGGTAAACATTGGAAGACTGTATCCCTCATTCTTGATGGTGGGGGTGCTAGGGAAGATTATTTTATCATCTTTTTATGCCGGACAAGCTTACAAGAGAAAACAACAAAATTTTCATTATGTATTCTGTTTTGTATTAAAGAATTAATTCTAGAAAAGCAGTGTTATGGCAGGACAGAATTTAAAACAATTCTAGATGCTAGAATTCTGCAAAAAATTTCAAGTGTCTTTGGTTCTCTTGAACTATTAAGACACGGTGAAGCTAATAAATATGAAAGAGCAGCTTAGCAGTATGCCACCTTTTGGCCATTGTCCTTTAAAATTCAACATCCTGGCAGCTGGGAGAGCTACGTTTTCTAGAAGTCTCTAGTTTGCTCATAGATCTTTGTATGCAGCAGCATAAGGCTACTGATAACTGGCTTCATATCAGCATCTCAAGAGTCAAAATAACTGTCTACTGCTTTTTAGTGCTTCTAGCCACTGCACAGCGGAACGAAGGGGGCCGTGAGCTTGTTTCCCCCGTATCTCAAGCTGATGTACATTAGGTATACTCTCCCTTGCAGCAGTAACGGTGCTTGTGTGACTGCATGAGTTAATTGAGGGAGCTCATTATGGTGAAGATGATCTTTACCAAATATATAATCACTTTTCCAGACAAGTCAGTTCCCTGACTGAGCTTGGTATGTATCTGCACAAGCATTAAGGTGGACATGAGGGTAGAAATCTCTGGAGAGATGACAGGACTGCAATTTAAGGGTTTGAATGTTCTACTCCCACCAAAATGGAATGCATAAGAATCTTCCTCCAAACTGAACAGAAGTCAGTTTACCTCTGTTTAGGTAGTGACAGAAACATGGAAGAGACTAATGCTCAAAAGCCACAGTACTGGGAGACTCCATTAATCTCTCTCTCACTTTTCTCTCCTGTTGCAGCTTTCACATTAAGTTAGAACAAGTGATGCTGCTCAGAGCAACAGTTCAGTGAATGCATGTGAACTAAGAAATGGAGATTAGGTCTAGTTCCAGAAATACAGAGAAAAATATCCTTAACATTCTCTTTTCCTTTCAGTGGAGAAAACTGGAAAAAATCCTCTACAGTAATGTAAGCAAAGAACTATATACATTAAAAGGAGGCAATCAAAAGAATTATTTACTTGCAGGTGGCATGTAATTGTTTAATATGACCCTCCCTCCATTTCTTTTCGAAGAGGTGTTCCATGACTGGGACCAGTAAGTGAATACAAGGTAAAAGGAGCCATAAAGGCAGATGTTACTACAACAGGGGAAAAAAACCCCCTGCAATACCTCTGCTGTGGTCCCTTCCTGGATGACTTTTTATACTGGCCATAGTTCTTGGTTCATAGTTCTGACTCCTTTCTCAAGCTTGAAGAGACATTCTAAGTAACCAAGTAAGTTTTGTAAGTAACCAACCAATAGAAAGAAGGTGAGATTTTATAGCTTAGGCAACAAATGGAATTACATGTGAAAAATACATACCTGAGGATCCACTGCAACCAGCATTGAAAGAGGTTTAGGAAGGAAGAGCCTTTCTCAGAAAGCTATCTGCAAGGATTCTTCTTTAGCTTGCTAAGCAACACAAAAAGTCAAAGCCACTACCATGCACCACAGTGCTACTACACAGATCTCTCTATACGTATGACAGAACAACCCAAATGCTGGTCATTGACAAAGGACATGGTGGCTCGCGAGGATTAATCAAGGTTCTGTAAGAAGAAGAAACAAAGCAGCTTTAAGTTAAAAGTCCTATGCATAAACTGATGTGGGAACATGGCCGTGTAAGAGCCACGCTTCAGGAGTTTTTTAAGAGGTGGAACTAGGAGAAAAACCACCTCCTTGCTTGTTAACTCATGAAGCAGCCCGTTTGTAGGGGGCATTATCCTCTCGTTCTACTCGCACGAGGCGAGCGGGACGCGGCCGCGCCGAGCTCTGTTCGCCGGGGGTGCTGGGTCGGGATGGAGGGAAGAGGCGGGGGCAGGGGGCTGCTGCGGCGGCCAGCGGTGTTGCCACGAGCCGGTTTCGGCGAACCAGCCGGGACCCTGCGGGCTGGGCCATTGCAGGATGCACGTGGCTAGCTGCGGGACGGACGCCACTGTCCCGCCCCGCCGGTCCCAATCGTGCTGGGCGGGGCAGGCCAGCGGACCGCCTCTGCCAGGCTGCGCCTTTGCCCGGGGATGCTCCGGGAGCGGGGCGGACCGGCTTCTTCTCGGGCTCCTCCCGCTGCCCCGGCATCTCGGCCACGTCTGAAAGCAGCTCATTGTCTCTGTCGGCAGCTCGGAGCCGCGGCGGTGGCGAGAGGCGGTGACAAGGTACGGGCAGGCTGATGCGGGTGGGGGTGCGGTTATTCCACAGGATTAGAAGTCCTGGTCGCACCTTTTTTTTTTCGGTCTCAAACAACGGTGCTTTAAAGGAGATGTTTCTGAGCGGGTCACGCATGCCCCTGCTTGTGGCGGCGGAGTAGTATTACCTACCAGTTGCGGCGGAGCCGATGTCGCACCGACAGAAGTAAAGCTGTCGAAAATCAGCCTGGGTTTTTCAATTGTTTTGTTTTGTTNTTTTTTTCCCTTTTCTTCCTTTTCCCTAGGGAACATGGCTGATTCAGGTTAAGGTGGTTTCGTTTGTTGGATCAGATGGTGAAATAAGGTGCTTTAGAGAACCCTTCCCATCATTGCAGGAAATCACTTCCCATTTTTCTGTTGTGTCTTGCCTCTTTCTAGGTGAAGGTGACATGCTGATCGGAAGCATTTGTCAGTATTTCTTACTTGCAATAGTTGCTTCTAGTGAGGCACACAGGGCGCATCTCAGCCCAATCGTCCTCGGACTGTTTGAATTTGAGGACGCAATTGTACCGGTGCAGACAGAGTCTCAAGTAAGTGAATAGCATTCGGTCACTGCGTCTGTCTCTGTCACGCCAGTTTTGCCATCGTAAAAATTCCTAACAAAAGCTGCAGCTAAGCAGACCTCATTTCTTGAACAGCAGTAATTCTAGTAGCTGAAAACACTTTGTGATCTTCAGCTGCAGTGCATAGAGAAATAGGTGTTGTAGGGCTGTGCTTTGACACTGCCATTTGCTTAGGCTGGACAACTTTATCTAACCCTAAAAAATATTAAAAAATCTCCCAAAGGAAACAGTACTTTTAGAAAAAGAACTTTAATGATCAGGTAATTAAATGTATGGTATGTTTCATTGTATTAGAAAGTTTAAGTGCGATGATTTCCTGGAAACAATTCTTCAAATCTCATTTACTACTAGATTGTAAAAAGAAGTACATTTCTGAAAGCTGAATTGGCAGTATCGCCCAAAATGCTAATATAATGTTATAATTCAGAATTACTACAGTACATTTACTGTATTTTATTATTTTAGTTGCTGTTTCACTATTCTATTAAAAAAAATTAGGCAGGCTTATGAGTTTCAACTGTTTAGTATGGGAAAGACTTTCAACTTCTAGGACTACTGGTGATTCTAGGACACACTCTCCGAACTAACTTTTTCTTTTCCTGTTCAAATATGAATCTGCATGTTGTTGCTGATACAATAAGCTTTTGCCTTATGAAGATGTGTGATTTCTAGCTGCAGAAGAATACTGGAAAGTGATATTATGTCAGCCAGGTGATTTACTGCAAGAATTGCTAGTAATAGTGTTGTGCGTTATTCTTTGACCACCTTTGTCGCGTTCCAGCATTTCACTTTTTTGAGATGCAAACTATGTTTCTAATGTTAGCTCCTAGAAACCATTTTGGTGGTGATTGTATCGGTGCAATGTCTTATAGGTGAAGTATGCAGTGAGTAAAGTTGATGAGGAAAAGTAGACCTTCAGGCAATCTATGCTGTTTATCATGTTCATGTTTATCATGAACAAACATTTTTCTATTAGTTCTATAAAATGCATGATGACATTTACTGTTATCATTTTTTTTACAGTCAGTACTGCCTCATTTGGTGAATTTTAAGTACATAAGCGATAATTACATTCATCTCGTATGATCACTCTGATTGTCAGGACAATCATTTTTGGGTAACAAAAGGTTGCGCACATAATCCAGCATTAGGTATTAATTTTTTAGTGGAAGAGATCAATCTGGGACATCAACAGAATCACAGAATATTCTGAGTTGGAAGGGACCCACAACTGAGTACAGTATTTGAAGTAATTTCTGTGTAATCTGTAAATTCTTTGACTCTAAAAATGCCACACAGACCGTTTAAAACGAAAGTATGCTGGAAATTTTCTCAGACAGAAGATGGCCAGGGAAGACTTTGACAAAGACAGCTAAGATTCAGTTGCTCAAAAGTCATTGTAGGGGAGCACGTATTTGTAATTCTTCACTCAGATGTTTTTGCTTTAATCCAGCCTGGTTTTTCAGTCTTCCCACAGCAGGCCCAGAGTTGTTTGTTCTTAGGGAGTCTGTCATCCCAACCTTTTGTCCATGTTTCTTTACATGGTTTTGACCATGTTTCTTTCCAGCTTTAATATGAGGCACTCTTTCTGTCTTTCTACAGTCTTTTTAATATCCCAGAAAAAAAAATTAGCAGTTTAATAGGAGGGTCTTTTTTATAGCTATAAAGTTAGTTTTTGCTACTTTATTAAGTCTCTTCAGATTGAATTGTATGCTGAAAGGAAGTTGCTAAGAAACTGTACTTCTTTCAGAGCTGACCTGAAAAGATCTGATTACTCAATTCCAACATTATATGTCTTACGTGACAAACGAATAAAAGTCCCTGGAAGCAAGAGCTAAATGATCATCCAGTGGACAATTTCTTTCTTTCTTTTCTGCCTTTCTGCATCTGAAAAGTGCTCTCCTTAGATCTTCTTGGGATCAATACTACCGCTGACTGTATTTTTACCCTGCTTGGTAACACTGCGTAGCTTTCTGTAATGTATCTAGTTTCTTGGCAAGCAGTGGCAGATACTAGTGGCCCTGCAGCTCAGCAGTCTATCAGAGGCAGTTTAAGTTGTGAAGAAAATTATTGCTCTGTTTGGCCACTTTGTATCATTAATTTCTTTTGGACACTATGTAAGAATAGTTACTGTGGAACTATCCCGGGGTTTGTCTAGTCTAGGATCTTGTTTTCATTAGTAGCTGTTATCAGGGAAGCCCAGGAACAGAGCCTGATTTGGGACTGGCAACTAAGCCATATATGCTGATGCTTTTCAGACCACATTTTGAACATTTGCATTGCCCTGTGAAGAGATAATCGTGCCTAAAGAATTTGAGAGACTTCTGATTGTTCTTTTTACCAGAGCTCTCCTTGAAGAAATGGTATCACCAGAGAAGTACTGCTGCTATCACAGAAAAGGAATAACAGTGTAACTGTTAGTAAAATAACTTATACTAAGGAGTAGTCATCATTTACAAAAGCAGGTATTGTGATGGCACCTTCGTGAAGTATGTGTTGCCATACTTCACGAGTCTCAGCTGAGAGATGTGAGAGGTGTCGGAGTGCTGTCTGCTGCAACTCAACGCCCGTTACAGCCTGTTTTTCTGCTTGTTGTATCTCCCTTACCACTTGGGGTCAGTCTGATTGCATGAGTCAACGAGGAGGTGTCTTGTAGAGCTTTGTCACTGAGATGGCAGCTGAAGTGGCAGTAATGCTAGAACATCTGGCCTGTCTGCTGCTTCTCCTTTCCCCCCGTGTTTGCAGTTGGCAGGCGTGCTACAGTCAGGCAGGTGCAGCTACGAGGAAGCACTTCTGTGGAGCAAAGCAGAAAAAAAGGAGGTGTAACAAACTCCAATTTTGCTTTCTGGAGGGGAACTTGGGGTGGGCAGGTGGTGCCATTCAGCTGTTGGTGGAGGAGGAGGGCACTAGCAGAAAGAGGCAATGCAAAGCAAGTCACAGACTAGTGTTTCAGCGTGCAGCTTCAGTGTGCAGTTTTGGCACATTGCCTTCCTATGCTGAAAGAGCAAGCTTGCCTAACAGCACCATCTGGTGAGTCCTGCAATGGAATAGCTAGAGGATCAGAAGTAGCCTGAATTGCAAGGTCCTGCTCCTCACTATTGGAATTGTAGAATCGTTTAGGCTGGAAAAGACCTTTAAGATCATGAAGTCCAACTGTTAATCCAACAATGCCAAGTCCACAACTAAGGCAGTGATAAAATGTAATCTATTCAGAAGATTTTAAAATATGTGTATAGATATATAGATCTTCAGCAACTCTGTGAGAAGGTTATTCTATGGGCTATTCAACAGCTGCTTTCTGCCTCGGCTAAAGATTATCAAAAATCACAGAAGAGCTTGTTCGGTTAAAAGAAATCGTACTTTAAGGGAATGCAAGTTTAACTTGGGCTGAAATCACCTTAACTCCGGAATGCAATTGCAAATGGTAAATGGTTGTTTACATGTAAATAGAATCACACATGCCCAACATGAGAAGTGCAGAAATAAAGGACACTGTTTACAGAGAAAATGGTGTATTTGGCCTTATGCTGCACTGGAAGCCACACAAGAGAATACTTTTACAGATGCTGTATTTTATTATATAATTATGCTTTTTCTTTGGTGGTGTTTACATGTGGGTGTAGTCCTTAGAAACACTCCAACTCTTTCAAAAGGGTAGAAAATTAATCTTAAATATAGAAAATGGGTATCTACTTAGTGTTTTACTTTGATATCATACTTTTTTCTTGCAGTTTGTATCATATTGAAGTGTAGGGAAATACTTCAGCTACAGTCATTTGATGTTATTTGTAGCGTTTGAGTCTGATTAGTTCAGACACATACTGTGGAATAATACTCACGTTATCTGTTTTTTCATTGGCACAGTGTTGTCTGCAACACTACTTGCATGGGAACTGGAGTGAGGAGAGGCCTGAGAAACAGTCAAGGCAGAAGTGAATTTAAAAAAACAGCTTGTGGCTTTTATTCCTCAGTCTCCCACATGCAGTTAGTTCTGCAGCATGATTAAAGTGGAGCAACAGCATGATTACAGTGGAGCAACAGTTCTGCGTAGCTAGAATAGAAACACATTCTTTAAGAAGTGTATTTGAGTCTCTGAAAGCTCCATAATGGGTGAGACTGCAAGGAGCTCCAGAATGCAGTCGTAGTGTAGATAATGACTCACATTTTGCACTCAGTAAAAAGATCTGAGATTGTTGTGTCTGGCTGACTTTCAGGCATAAAGCCCGCTTCACGAAAAATCTTTCAATTAGCAAATGCAACTGTACTTTGACTTCAGCTTCGATTCTTTCATCCCCTCTGTTTGGTGAAGTGTCAATGCAGGCTGCTGGAGTGCTGGTGATCCTCACAGCACAGAGAAACTTATAGATGCTTCTGGAGATGTAATATGCAAAAATTCAGTATTTGAACAAGGCAGATTTTATCTATGAAGAATGGCCGAGCTGAATTAAACCAAGGATTTATCTATTTGCTCTTGTGCCTGACAACAGCAAGTAGTGGACAGCTAAGGAGGAAGTTAAGTAATACAGTAAGCCTTATTTCTCCTAGTGTGTCACCGCAATACAGGCGTATACCAGGGGCTATCCACAGCTATTGCTACAGTTTGTCCGCAGTTTATTATCCACGGGGAATTGCTAAGCCACGGGCTGTAGCCTCATTTTTTTGCCTTCAACAGTTTGCGGAAACAGTTTCCACTACCTGCTTTAAATCAATGTAATTGTTTGTTGAGGTCTCGTATACTTTTGCCGCCACAGAATTTTGAGGCAGAGCTTCACATTTTTAATATGCAGTGTACATAAAGGTTTGGCAATGGGTGATCATTTAATTAAATTCAATTTATTATGTCAAATGAGTGTGTACCTATGTTTACTAGTCCGCATTATTTTCTTTCAAGAGTTCAGAGTGTGTTGAAAAATGTCTTTCACAAGACAGGAAAAAAATTGTAATTGCAAATTTTAAATGCAGCTAGATAGCAAATACACATACATAGAACTTCTGAGATGATCTGCATACATGAGGAGTCTTACTTTCCTAAAACCTCGCCTGCTAACATTTACTGACTGCTTACAAGTGGAATCTGCATGAGTGAGAGCCCTACAAAAGGGTAGGTGCCAAAAACCTCTAGTAAAAAGCTGTGAGGAGTGCATGTGTCTTGATCTTTGACTGCAAAGTAAAGCAGAAATCCACTTGAGGTTGACATGCCTAAGATTTTCTAGGAGTTATATGCAGACAAATCTAACTCCCAAACTGGTAATTCCTGAATTCAAACTCTGGGTGTTTGGTATTGGGTTGTATGCACTCCAGACCAAAGATGTGTTTAGCAGCTTTTTCATTTTATCATCTGTGGCTAGGTGTGGCTTCATGTTCTGAGTTCTCATCCATCTTCTGCCTTCTGCAGAAGGTTTGGGAACTAGAGGGTTGTGGACACGCACCAGCTGGTATAGCACCCTATGGCCACTGTAGGGTACAGCACTCAGATAAGATGATTTTTATTTCAGCACCCACAGTTACCAGTGTTCGCATCCACTCCTTTTAGGGGATAGAAATCCTTGTAATGCTAAACTGAAACAGCAATACAGTTGAGCGAGTCAGAAATTTTTTTTTCTTTTTTTTTTTTTTTTTAGGGCAATATTTACCAGCATTCAAGCTGAGGGCCTTGTGTATTGTGTAGTTTTGTTTTGTTTTTTTTTAATCCAAGGGTTGAGCTGCACCAACCCAAGGTTTTCTTCAACATTGAACATTTACTTATTTGCTTCGTTCTGCAGTGATCTTACTGTCCTTTGAGTTTCCAACAGCTGTCATCTGCAGTGATCATCCCCCAGTGCAAACTGATTAAGAAAGCAGTTAATGCCACATACGTACAAGCACATTTGAAGAAAGGTTTTACTAATGCAAGAGTTTGTATTGTCTAAGTTAGATCGTTACTGTGCCACAGGAGCAATGGTTCACCAGTACTTCCCTTCTCTTTTTCAGCTTTTTTCATCGCCCTTCCTCGGTGAGAATGGCAAGGATTCGGATTCCTAGCACAATCGTTATAATTTTTGTTACAGTTCAGACTGGATTCTTACTCTTCATGTATGCTCGGTACAGCAGCTTCACACCTCAGTCTGAGGAGAAACCAGCACAAGTCCACATACTTATTCTCTCCTCCTGGCGGTCGGGATCTTCTTTTGTCGGTCAGCTTTTCAGCCAGCACCCCAGTGTCTTCTACCTGATGGAGCCTGCATGGCATGTTTGGGTTAAGATGTACCAGAACAGTGCCAAAGTCTTACACATGGCAGTGCGGGACTTAGTCAGGTCGGTCTTTCTGTGTGACATGTCTGTGTTTGATGCTTACATGCCTTGGAAGAGAAACTTATCCGATCTTTTCCAATGGGCAGCAAGTCGGGCTCTGTGTTCAGCTCCCGCTTGTGATTCTTTTCAACGTACTGACATAACCAGTGAATTGGCATGCAAGACTCTTTGTGGACGGTATCCATTCAGCAAGGTGGAGGAAGCCTGTAAAACTTATAGCCATGTTGTCATCAAAGAAGTTCGATTCTTTGACTTGAAGGTCCTATACCCCCTTCTCACTGATCCATCCCTGAATCTCAAAATTATTCACCTAGTCCGTGACCCCAGGGCAGTCGTTAAGTCACGAGAACAATCGGTCAAAGCGTTGGCCCGTGACAATGGAATTGTCTTGAGTACCAATGGCACTAAAGTGGAAGATAGCAAATACAAAGTAATGCAAGAGGTTTGTAGAAGTCATGTTCAGATTTATGAAACAGCGACTCTAAAACCACCTCATTTCCTGAAAGATCGCTATTTAATGGTCCGTTTTGAAGATCTGGTAAAAGATCCATTATCAGAAATCTCAGAAATGTATAAATTTGCAGATCTTAGTTTGACTCCCAGGCTCAAAAGCTGGATCTATAATATCACACATGGACAGGGACCGGGAAAAAAAAAAGAAGCCTTCAAAATAACATCTCGAGATGCAGTTAGTGTTTCACAGGCCTGGAGAAATGTCCTTCCCTTTCAGAAAGTTAAGAAAATACAGGAAGTTTGCAAAGGTGCTATAAACATTCTTGGTTATCAGCTGGTGGATTCAGAAAAAGAACAAAGAGATCTGACATTGGATTTGGTGTTGCCAAGACAAAATCAATTCAGTTGGTCATCATTTAATCCAAAGCACTGAGACATTTTTGAGAGATCTGGGGAGGTGGGGCAGGGTAGTTGTTTGAATATTTCTCTACTGTGCAGCGTATAGCAGTTGGAAAATTCTTGGCTGAGGACTTTATCTTTTTGTCTATTCCTTTTCCGTTAATGTAAGAAGGTTTTTTTTCCCTGAGTTTTTTACATTAAAAAAAAGACAGCAAGATACTTGTCAGCCTGTTACTGTGCTGCTCACAGCATTGTTTTAAGAATATAATTTAAGTACTTTCTATTAAAAGATGGATTCTCAAAGATGTCTTTGTTTATTGATAGTACTTCAATAATACTAATAATACTTCAAAAAAGAAGTTCACTTCTTTTTTTCATGCTTTAATTATTTAAGAATCACAGTTCTTTATTTGTATATATGGAACAAAGCAGATACTAAATTCCATCACTTGACTTTCTTCCTTAAAGTTGTTGTGCCTCTGAAATTTCCTAGCTGCAGGCCTGCTAAGGTTTTTCTTCCCAAGGGAAAACTTCTCACTTTCTCTGCTGGGGCCGCCCGGCAGAGCCTTTCCTGAGAAACAAAACCTTCGGCGGTTTCTCCCAGCGCGGCCCCGTGGCGAGGGGCAGCGCAGCAGAAGGGAGCAGTGCCTGAGGAGGTGGGGCAGTGCTGGGGTGCAGGGAAGATGCAGCTGAGGCTGGAGGCAGAGCTTGCAGGCTTCTTACATTTAAATGAACGTGGAAAGCAGGGGAGAGGTGGTATAAAAGCACTGTGGGTGCTCGGGCAGGTGAGACATGACTCAGGGGAGGGAGTCGTTTTCCTGAGCTCCTGAAATTCCACTTGCCTCTCTCAGAAACAGTAATGAGAAGTTTCCCGTTTGGAGCTGGGCTCCAAAACGAGGGAATCTGAAGCTGCTTCTTTTGATAAACCCGTACTCATGGGAGGCCATATGAAGCTCACTGCTGTAAGCAGCCAGTAACTTCCACGGATATTTTAACTATTAAAAATGGTGACTTTTATTTCCTCTGGGCACAGATGGCTTGGCTGTCCCATGTAGGATCCACTGAGGTTGTGAATTGCAATCCAGAGCATCTTCAGGCTTCTGGTGCTCGGGGCTGTGGCATTTGGTGTGCAGAAAACATCCCAGGTTGTCCGCCTTGGGTCAGGATGTGCATTTCCAGAGTTCCTCAAAGTGGGAAAAGGCCAAGAGGGTGGTGGGAAGGGCT
>VWZP01005683.1:0-10722 GCA_013396995.1 Dicaeum eximium | reverse complement strand
TTCCCACACTTGCTGAGAACACCCAAAAAAACCAATAAACAGTGGCTCTTGTCTCTTGGGTTCCTACTTGCTCCCAAGTCCTAGTTTCAGACAATACAAATGAAACCCCCTCAAGTTCATCTTTCATTCTCCTATATGGCTTTATTCACTGCCTAAAGCTCTTTGGCTATATCTCCATCAGTAATAAAATGAGCCAGCATCCATTGTCTGACCGTGGAAGAAAGCATATGGCATGGTTTGTCTTACTAGGGCTAAATTTCCTACCTGAAACAGGGCAGCCTTATCTGTGTCTTGCTGTCTGAAAGCCATCTCTGGTTCATGATGCCCACTGAGTCATGCTCAGATGTTATTTGGAGAGAGCTTACCCTTCCCAAGCTAAAACATGCCAGGGAGCAGGCTAACAGCAGCTTAGGAAAACAGTCTCCTGTCCCCATTCAGTCCACCAGCTGAAACACTGCCTTTGGGTCTGCAGCTCAATTCATCAGTTCAACACCATTAAGACCAGTGGATATTGTAAAGATTTGCACTCATGTCTGCAACAAGAAAATTTTCCCCCAAGTCTTATTGTAGCATGTGATGAATCATCCTCTCAAAGTTTCTTCCTCCTCTAGGAGCTCAGATGACAAATTTCTATTGGTTGCCTAGCTTTTGGGTGGCTAAAGTTAAGTGAAAATCCCATGCTAAAATATAAAGGACTTCCTCCATTTTTAGATCTGAATGATATTAAAACTCTATTTTGCAGGGAATTAAGAAGTCCTATATAGAACATAAGCAGTTCAGTTCTTTCCTGTAAAGTTGCCATATGGAAGGGGAGTGAAGAACTACTGACAGTGAGATATCACAGAGCATTTGGACCAAATTTTCCTCTGAGTTACACTAGTGAAAATATGGAGCGAACACCCCTGCCTTGATAGGAAAATCAGGTCACTCGGTGGATATACAAAGCCAATTGTTAGAGTGAAACAAAGCAAACTTGAGAAACATTATGGTATAGTAAAGAAGACATGGTAGGATGCCAGAAGACAGGAAACCATTTGGCTCAGCATGCTTATTCTTCCAAATAATAAAATAATCCAAACTATAGTAACCATGAGTGGTTAAGCTCTTATTTTGTGTCTGAACTTGAAAAACTGAATTAAAGCTGTGATGAAACATCTGTTCTGGGTTCCAAATATTTATATAGCCCTTTGTTAGAGTACCAAAGATGGCATCACATCAATAGAAAGGAAGCATTGCAGAAGAAAGCAGTACAAGGGTGGTAGAGGGAAAAGTCCAAGATTAACACAAGACCTGCAATGTATTACACACCAATAACTTTCGTTTATTTCTTGATGAACATTCAGCTGATCAAAACTTTGAGCTACATTTGACAAAACAAAACTAGAAACTGTGTCAAAGAGATCGTGGTGCATTCTTATTTCTATACTATTCAGCAATACATTATGGACAACTTAGCAGCAAAAGCTGCAACGATAGCATGTTTGTCTACTAGATTACAAAGACATAAAGAAAAACACATAGCTGAGAAGACTTCTGGAAATATAATTGGAGGCATATTTGCTCAATAAGAGTTGAGTATTATTTATTTGAAACAGTCTTGCAACCAACTAGCAAAAGAACTGCTTTCTATTCAGGATCCTTTTCAGCCCCTGTAAGATAATCAGAAATGTATAGGTTTTTTGGACCTACATGGCAGAACAATGCCATTCATGTAAACTAAAAGAGATGAGCAGAAAAAAAAAAAAAAAACCAAAAAAAAACCCAAATAGATTTACCATCATCAATTCTGCACACAAAAGAATTAAACTGCAACTTAATAAATTATGTATATTTTTTCTTGGAGGCTTATAAAGATTGAGTTCTTTCAAACAAGTTCAAAGGCAAACTATAGCCAACTCAGTGTCCATAGTTTTTTTGGAACCAGCATGAAATATTGGCCAGAAGAAATGGTGGCAACTGTTCAGGCCAAAGCCCATACTTTTTGCAGTAAGGTAGAAAAATTATAAAAGAAAGGCCTCATAAATTTAGACCTGCTCTGTTAGATCAGTGGCTAGCACTTTGCAAGTTCCCATGTGAAAACAATCCTGGTGTGAACATTTTGTAACCATAACAATCTATTCCTGGGCGAAAAACAACTAGCACCTGTACAAACATTAAATCTATCCCATGAGAATCAGTGAAGAAAATATGTAAACAATTTAAGAATAGAGAGATTTGATGGACAAGAAAAATACCTTTTACTAACCAATAGAGTAATTGGCAAGAAAGTTACTAACCAATTGGAGTCACACACAAGGTCTATAAAACTGTATAAAAAAGGAGAACATGCAGCAATAAAAAAAGCCTTTGATACATTGCTCGGTGTGTAGTTTCAGTCTGTCTTTACTACGACACATACTTTAATTTGCAAAAGCAAGAAGCTTTTATACCTCCAAAAGGAAGAAGTAAAAGAAAACAAAAGGAATATAACAGTACATTCTGTGTAGCTTTATTATTTTAGCAACAGTTTGTGGGTTGGATGATGAGGCACACTCCTGAAGATTAGACATCACCAAGTTGTTTTTTTTTTTTTAACAAAACAGTAGGAAAAATCAAAATTCACCTAAAGCAGAGGCAGTCCATGTAGAAGTTCAGAACTGCTTTGACTCCCCCTCATCTTTTTGTTTTTTAAAAATGAAAATTCGTCAACCAATAGTGTTAATCAGCTTTGGCTCACAGGCAGCATTTTTGCTTCCAGTTAAGGACAATTAGAGGCACAATATCAACTGACCATTTATTAAGTTGTGTAAGCTCTGTGGATGCACACTGATTTTTGTGACATAAAAAATTCTCATGAAAAATGGGACTGTTATGTGTAGGCATCTGGTTTCTTCTTTTCAACTCAACAATTGGCTAGTTCAGAGGAAACTAGGTAGCATTTTGGAGAATAAATGCACACTGAAAGCAAATAGTGTAGCTCCACTGACAAAATCAACTGAGAAGTAAAATCAAGTGGAATAGATGGTGAGCTAATAATCTAGTTGTTCAAACCTGGTAGTATCCTTTGGAGTAGGGCTAAGGGAATGAGGTCTTGGTCTATATAAATATTAAGTGATGACATTTAAGAAAAAGAAGATTGGTCTATACTTGTTGTGATAATATTGCCATCACATGATTGTCCAATGCGATTTGTTCAGGCCTTCTAAACTATCAAAACCACCTTAATGGATGTCTTTAATAGGTGAAATCTAGTTCCCTAACAGTTAGGCAACCCAGATGGGATCCTAGGCTGCTGTCTTTGGAGTTTCCCTACTCCAAACATCCAACTCCTAGCACTGGGTGAATTCACCTAGGATCTTTGGAGCAGGAAGGAACCAAAGGGTTAGTGTTAAAATTCTCTGAGCAGATTCTGTATAAAGGTGGATTTGAGTGCCTCCATTGGTGTGGCATTTTGTGCAGATTTGGTGAAATTATTAGTAATGAATCGAGAATGGGTGTGCAGCCTAATCAGCATAAAGTGCATGTAGAGGAGATGTGGTGCCTCCGTGAGGTGGGAGGGCTCAAGTTTGTCCTAGGATGCAGATGGGTTTTGGAGACCTGCACAGGGAGAGGCTTATGTCCCTCAGACTGTGCAGGGGATGTGAAGTACCTCATACCACACAAGGAGTAGTAGAGTCCCTTGGCACATTGCACACAGAAGGGAGGTTGAAGTACTATTTTTTTTTAGCACGTTAAAAGGAGTTTCAAGTTCCTCTTAGTGTTTGGAATGATGGAAAATAAATCCTGCATAGATGTACTCGCCATGAGGCTTGCTTTTCTGACTGTATATTACTCTTGTGCTTTTTAGTGGCCACCTTTTGCTTTCACTGCTTGCTGTAATGCTGATCACCTCACTGTATTGTGCTTGGGAAGACTTTGATAACAGCCATGTCAATGTGCCTGTGCTGGCCCATGGCCAGGTCATTGCTGCTGTTTCTGTGCTGCTGTACTGGAAAGGCTGGAATGCCAGTGTGTATTTAAGCTGGAGGGACTGTAACGTGAATGAGTCCACAATGGAGCAGAGATCCACCTGCAGCCTGTGGAGGACCCCATGCTGGAGCAGGTGGATGCCTGAAGGAGGATGTGACCCCATGAGAAGCCAGTGCTAGAGCATGTTTGCTTGCAGGACTTGTGACCCCACAGGGGAACCATACTGGAGCAGTTTGTGAAGAACTACAGCCTGTGGGAAGGACCCATATTGGAGAAATTAAAGGAGGACTGTTTCTTGTGGGTGGGACCCCACACTGGAGAAGAGATTCCCCTGCAGCCTATGGTGCAGCCCATGGTGAGGCAGCTGTCCCCCTGCAGCCCATGGGGGACTATGATGTGGACTATACTAATGGTGGACTCTAGAAGGAACCCCTTGTTGCAGCCAGGCTGGGAACAAGGGGAGGAATTCATTGCAATGTTAAACACTATAACCTGGCTCAAAAGAACTAGGAGTGGAGATTGTAATGGATTGTGTTGGTTTTGCACAGCCTGGTTTTTGGTAGCAGGGGATTTAAGTTGTATGTTACAGGAATTACTATAACAGGAACCACTCAAACCAATGGAGGAGAAGCCTTACAAGAAGCAGTTGCAGTGCAGCAGTGACCTGACCTGACCTGAGCTGGCTTTGGTGCCCAGTAACTCCATGCAACACACCACCTCTTCTATCCCTGTAGAGGCCCAGAGAAGCTAATTTTAGTTTCATTCTTCCCGCACCCAGGCCACACTATGATGCAAGAAATGCTCCTTAGGCCTTGGCCTTGACAAACTACAGCTGGACTAAGCCCCTTTCTGGCTTATTAGAAACACTGTCTGTTCCCAGGAGCTAGTGCTGTCTAATGAGCACCTGTTTTTTAATGAACAGCCTTGGAAACTTATTTTTCTTGCCTGAATAACAACCCAAGTGGAATAATATTTCTGTTGCTGAACCTTCAACGAAAGTNCCTTCAAAGAAAGTTACCAGCTTGAATTGCAGCCAGGATGAAAAATTACTATGACTAAAGCCCACACTCTAACAACACTATAAACAGTGGTCCAAAGTGAGATCTTTTTGAGCTCTCACTTCCCAGAAGATAAAGGACTAATGTGTATGTCTCAAACACCAATTACCAGAGGGCTGTGAAGCCAACCAAGGACTGTTGGTAATAACTAAGGACTATTGTTATTAACATGCCATGAGAAAGAACAAGATTTGGCTGGAGAAGGGGGCCCAGGTGGAGATAGGGCAGCACTTTTTCGTGAGAAAGAACCATAGCACAGTACAGTGCAAATGCAGGAATGATTGGCAGGAAGTGTACATAAAGTATAAGGTGGGGTTGGAACCACCAATGACCCCCAAAGCCCTCTGACCCATTTCCAGAAAGGCCTGAAAGAATGGACTGTGCATGATAACTAATTTATGTAGAAAGTGAGAAACCTGTCCATAAAAAGGTACCCGCTCTAGGCCTAGGCAGTGTCCCCTGGACCCTGGATATGTCATCAACCAGACTGACACAGCTGGACTGATGCTTATTGCCTGAATCGATGCTGAAACATGAATTAGCATCCCCTCAGCTGGGTTGGCGCTGAGACCAGGATTGGCATCCCATCAGCTGGATCAACACTGTAGCATGGGCTGGTAATCCCTCTTTCTCTCTTTCTTTCTCTTTCTTTTTCTCTCTTTTTCTCTTTTCTTTTCTTTAATTCCTCTATCTCATTTTTAATTAACAACTTAAATTTCTTTTTCTTTTCACATTACCCCTTTATCCAAAACCCACTTCTTTGTGCCTATATAGTAGGTCAGGGATTAACATACCAATTTCCATGCAAAGTGTGTAATTTACTAATAATACTCTCTGATTTTTTGGGGACCCTTTGACTTTTGTTGTTCCTTTCAACCAATAAGAATTCTTTTATTTTAAGTACTTCCTTCCTTTTAAGGGTGGGTCATCACAATCCTGAGTGACCACCATAACAGATGGAACCCAAAGTCATGGACTAGATTAATTCAACAGACATTTTGATGGGTTAAGGTTAGGTTAAGGGAGCTAACTAAATCTTTGACTGAGGCAACCAAGAACAAAGACATAGAGCCTATTGCATGGGGCTCAGGGGAGGAACAAGATTTTAAAGCAATAAAAGGAGGTTTAATGTCTGGTCCTGATCTTGGGCTCCCAGATCCTTCAATCTGTATATACATAAATGTAAAGGAACAGCCAGTGGAGTGGTAATGCAGAATTTAGGACCCCATCAGAGACTGGTTGCATATTATTTACTACATATTAATTACTCAGTTCAATTAGATCCAGTTGCAACAGGAGCACCAGCCTGCAATAAGCCAGTGGAAGCAATTGATAGTGATAGTATAGGGTTAAAATCTTTCTAGTATTTGGAGAGAGTGGAAAGGGGCTAGGCATACTAGATCATGAGCTAGGCCTGGGAACACCATGTCTGTACTAGGATTGTTGGGGGTGATGATTATCTGATAATTGAACATAATTATTGTGTATACATATGAATCATGGAAATGATGTTTCCGGGGGGCTCATGAATTCACACTTGGGTAAAATCAATGAATACAATAGAACAATATAAGTTTAATGATTAACATATATTTATGTAACAAGAAGAGTATAAAACATGTCCATTTCAAACCCATGTTGGAGTCAGATTTGGGTTGCACCCCTGGCTCCCGGAGCTCTTTTAATAAAGCACCTGCATGTAATCAAGCTATGCTGTGATTATGTGTTTCCTACGCTAACACAATGGCAACAGTATTAGAAAAGAGCTGCTCCCTTATTCTGGAACATCCTCGAGCAGTCCATGTCCCACATGAGGCAGGGATACTGGTGAGACCATATGCAAAAGACTGATAAGATACTGCATGTTTTACTACTTACAAATTCTTATTGAAATGTATGTGTTGACTAAATCCATGGGTTTTTATGCAAATGTACTACAAAATAGATTCAAAATTTTATATTCAATAACGCAAAATAAAATCGTTCATTCAGCCCAAAGGCAAAAATCATTAAAAGGTAAAAGCCTGGAAGAATTATCGGCTTTGTTTTAAAATCACATCTAAAATGAAGAGACGTTAGCAAATATAATCTGCTATAGCTGACATAATTCCTGGGCATCTATTCAAATTCCAAATTTCATTTTGGTGAAGCTTTAGTAAAAGTAGTGCCTTCTGCAGATTCAGACCCATCTGACTGAAGTTATCTACTGATGACAATAAAAAACAAGTTAAGCAAATACAGTTTCTGTAAACATTTCTTAAAATCAAGGATAAACAAAATATATGTTAAATTGCCTTTGGACAGCATGCTATTGGATGTTGCTTACTATTAGCATGGTTGATGCCCTTCCAAGTAAGCATAAGCATAGAATTTAGAGTTCTTTTGAATGCACATTTTTGTTTAGATAGGCACATGCTTTGTGTCATAATGTGATGACATGATATATTGCTAAGGTGAAAATGTACATACTACTGAAGAAAGATGTATGGCAAGATGAGTGTTAAGAGCATACAACCCAAGCTTTGACACAACAGGCACATAGATATAAATCGATCTTCTGTGGATATTCTCAGTTCAGTCAAAGAAAGAACAGAAATAACTGGCCAGGGAAACGTAGAAGAAAGGAATTATAAACTACTGCTATCTCTTCCTTGTAGTTATTGCTTACAATAGTTGTCCTTAGAAGAGTGTTATTCTTGGTTCACCAATGGAATGAGAGATGCTTTCTCTAAGACCAATCAGGTCTTACTTCAGCAAGTCTTGTTATAAAAAGGCATTCAATTTCTATTAAAGCCCTTTTGGCTTTTTGCCTTCTGATGAATTGGAGTCTTTCATTCTCGTTCCTGGCTCAACAGCAACACTGGCAGAGAAAACAATGCTGAGTATTGCTGCCTTTCCTGCCTACACTGGAGGCAAGGAAGACCAAAGACAGAGCTGAAAAGACAGCTCTGCTATCTGGAGACACTCAGCCCAGCTGCTTGGAAGCAGAGGAAGGACCACTGAGTTGCTCTTGAAATCAGTGAAAAGGACAACAAAACCATCAGTGGAGTGAGGAACATCAGCACACGCCTGCCTGCCCAACACATTGTCCCCCACATGCAATATTGTTACCATTGCTGAGGGCATCTGATGCCCTTGTTTGTTGCAATGTATTTGCAAGGGCTAGGCCTGAACATGCACCAGCCAGTCTGCCTGTAAGGTTGTTATCACAGTCTCAGGAATCCATCAAGGCTATTGAAACATAAATTGTACTAAATTGGGAAAAAGGAGGCTGAGAAACTGAATACCAAGACCATGGGAAGCAGATGAAAGAGGACTGTGAAACACCTGGACTTTAACCAATCATATACCCTGAAGAAATGCAGGCCAAAATGTGTGAACAAGACAAAGGCACCAATCAAGAAGTGTGTACTTCGTAGCTTGTAGAATCTATAAAAGTGTGTGTATGTAAACAATAAATGGCTTCTGCATGATCACATTGGTCAGTTGTACAGGAGTCCAGTTTCCCTGCAATACTTGTCCCTTTCATCATCAACCTTTCCTCTGGCAAATGTGAAAACCATAAGAGCTGGGTTTACAGTTTTAGTAATGTGGGCCCTCCCCAGCCCTGAAAAAGCTATGGTAAAACTATCAAATTATCTCAGGAGTCCAGAAATAGGAGAGCTATCACTACTGGCCTAATGGCAAAAAACTCTATTAGCAGAACCGCAAACTATGGAGCTTTGTGGTACACTGCTGATTCACATTCCATGACACTGCTGAGAAAACTCTACTTAGACATCTCCACAACTCTGTTTCTAGTTCTATATAACACTGTGTTGGAGTCAGATTCTGTGATGAGAGATGCTGTTGTCATTCACAGGTAACCACACTAAGACAAGTGAGTTACTGATAGGTATAATACAAATTGGCTGAGCTATATCTTGCAATTGGGATCAACCAGACAACTTCCTCACAATTTGCTCCCAAACTTTTTAAGATGCCTGTGTGTGCTGCATAAACCACCGGCACTTTTGCTGCTGCTGCAGCATCACTCTAACATCAGCACTTTGATTTGATTTTCTGTCACTGTTCTTGAAGATTGAATTTCAACCAGTGACCCATGAATTGATATCTCATAAGCAAATTACTCTGAGCCATCTAGTCCTGTCCTCGCTTGACAGTTAACTCTGCATTGCACATACTCTTGAAGCCTCCTGAAATCAGCACTGTACCATGCGAAAGCTTGGTCACACTCAGTGCTGCTGCAAAAGTCTATGGGGATCTATGCCCAGGTGCATGTTTTCAATGACAAATCACTAATGATTCTTATTATGAGTCCTTGGGTCTTTTCAAATCATTGAGGTTGTGTAATAACTCCCTCATGGAGAGTCAAAGCTTTCCTTTCCTTTTCCACCCCTCCCCTCAGCCCTTGATTTATAGGGGAATTATTCTGACTTTCTTCTCAGTGAAACCTTAAAACAGGACGTTCTTACTACTTTTCTTGTTCAGCATCATTATTGCAATCAGCCAGACTAAGGCAGCTGGGATAATGCTCTTCCAGCTTTCTCTTGCTGTGATACATGAATATAAAACTCCTGGAAAGCAGTGGGAATAGAGAAGCTGCCTTGGATCATGCTCTGGAGGTCACAGACACCAACTTTCACTTTTGAAGTTGAATAGGATCAGGTGCAGGTTGCTTTGAGTGCATTATGATCCCTCTCATCAACAGATACCTTGAACTCAGCTTTTCCAATGCCTAGATTTAAGTCACATTGATTTATAGAAAAGATACAGACATTTCTTTGTTCTTCTTCCATGCATCTGAACAGACCTCTTGCCTTGTACCTAGATTATCAGTGCTTTTGATCAAGAACTGAATATAATCCAAAGCTATAGCACACATTTTTCCTTCCAATTCTTCTTAAACTGCCACTTATATAAGTATCCAGGCTGTGCACTGTCAAAATCTTAACCAACCCTCTTCCTCCAAGCTAAGGAAATCTCTATAAACGCTGAACTGAGACAGTTTTGTGTTGTGGGGGCTGGTTGAGGGTCGGATCGGATGCCACAACCTTCCAGAGAGAGGTCCCACAGGGGACAACTTTCTAGGGGTCTCAGGCAGTCCTCCAGCTGCCAGATAACCTCAGCAAGGCTCTGACAGCCCTTGGCTGCTAGTGATCAGCTTTTTAGCAGTGATTTTAGCTCTGAGTGATTTCAGCTCTGCTTTGCAAGGTACCCCCAGGCTAACGCAAGGACAAAGAGACAGGAGCTTCGTGTGGCAGTTCCGCAGGATGAGGCTTTATTCCAGGAACCCTGTGAAGGGAACCAGGGATGGACAGCTCTGTGATGAGCAGGGCAGAAACTGGGGTGTTTATGGGGAAAAGCAGGGGTGGTACAAAGGGGCAAAACCCAATGGGTTACAAAGAATCTGCATGAGACCCCAAAGCATGCTGGGCTCTCACTGTGACCAAGGAGGATTTCTCAATCCAGGGGGATTTGAGATGACCTCATCTTAGCCCATTCAAGGCACATCTCTCCAGGGGAGAGGTTTGGTGTGCCTGTCTCCACAGTTTTGGGCAACCAGCAGGTCAGGCACAGCCACAAAAATTCTGGCATGCCCCCACTGAAACCACGGATGGGACTTCTCAGCCCCACGCTCTCTTTTCACCTGTAGTGGGTTGAACTTGGCTGAGTGCCAGGTGCGCAGTCAGTTGCTCTATCACTCCCTTTTCCA
>VWZP01005682.1:415330-455037 GCA_013396995.1 Dicaeum eximium | reverse complement strand
AAAAAATTGTCCTCCATACACTCAGACCTTAAGGGGACAGTTGGCTGGAAACAATTTTTAACTGTCTGGCATTTTGGAGTTAAACAGGTAATGAGAGATTTATGTTCTGTTCTTTGCACTTAAAAGATAACTGACAAGGATAGGGTTTGGAGAGGGATTTGGAAAAGGTGTGCTATGTGATTAGAAAGCTGATTTCCTCTATTGTGGCCCTAATGGATGCATGTGTTTTTCATCCAGACAGGGATACCTAGGCTGTAAATTCAGAGAGTTTCTTCAGTAAATACTGGAATTTCTTCAGTATTTTGAGGGGAGAACAGACACTCCAAGGGATCTTTGCTGCTGGATGATCTCATAGTAAATGGAGACTGCTTATGAATGCATAGTTGTGGTAGATTGTTCATTTGAGTTTTCTTAGACTGACGTATATAGCTGTACTAAGAAATGTCACTTTGATATATTTAACTGCTAAAACTCAAACTACACATTAAGGAGAAAAAGGAAAAAAAAAGTAGAAGGATTTTCTAAGAACAAGAAATGCAAGAATTCAAATAGTAAGTGAGGCTTCATGTGAAGACGTTGAAGATAAGACCAGGTTTGGGGGTGTAAAAGAAACAAAGCAGTACTACAGCAATTATGTTCTATGTCAGTAGTTGTGCAGTCACATCAAAGTACTTGAATAGAAGTACTTGAACAGAAACATGTGCAATTAAAAGTTTCTGGGAGAAAACAGGTCATAGGTGCTCTCAGAAAATTCTGGAAGCAAAATAAGAGTGTTGTATGGGACAGTCTGGCCTTCAGTCTAGGAGCCTTCCCACATCCTAATGCATCCAGCATTCAAGGAGATCTAATGATCTCTTTCTTGTGGTGGCTTTCAAGAGCTTGGTTTCCATGATCTAAAATTAGAAATGTTCGCATGAATTCACTGAATGATAAAACTTAGTGTCAATGTCCATGGCATCATAGAAATGTAACTGCAAACCCATCTTGTTGCATTGTTATTAACAAGTGGTTACAGCTTGTTCAAAATTAATATAACAAAACAACATTAACAAAAACTATGTAGAAGTATGCCATAAAGGTAAAAACATTATTTTAGGAAGATGCTTTTAGGGATTGGTAACTTCTGGAATCAGGTATTTCTTTTTCCTACATTGCTGCTGTGTGAAGCTGAAGTTTCTCTCTCGGTAGTAAATCCTAACATCCTTTACAATTTTTCTGTTCTGAGGGCTTCATTTTAGTTTTGATCTTGATTGTCTTTCAGGAATTTCAAAGCTTGTTACAACTCCAAAATTATGTCATGTGGTTTGCAGTTCCAGGAGGCAGCATGTACTTTCTGAATAGGTCTGCGTGTGCAATGAGATAAAGATAGATTTGGAAGTACAGTAGAGCCAAACAATCTTATCCAAATACATTGAGGAGGGTGCTGAAAAGAAGCATTAAATACATCATGCAAGAGTGTTTCTGGTATATTATTTTTGGAAGATCATAGTGATTGGTTAGGGGTTTGTGGGGGGTTTTTTTGTTTTGGGTTTTTTGGTTGGTTTGGTTTTTTTTGTTGTTGTTTGTTTGTTTGTTTTTTGGTTTTTTTTTGGTGGCAGTTGTGTGTACCTATTGCAGTGCTGCATTTTACTAAATCCAGAGTACTGGTAAATACATGAATAAACTTTACTGGAGGTACATCACAGTTAGCACAGAGGTGGTCCTGTAAGCTCTAAGCTTAGTGTTAAGTAGTGGAGATTTGAGAAGTAAAAAGCAGTCTTTTTTTAGAGATTTTGTGCCTTTCTGCTGCCTGTGGTGTCCTTGTTCTGCAGATCCTTCTGGAGTGGAATATTCTCCTTATTTTCATTGCGTTTAACCTAAATCATAAATAGGTGGGATTTCTCCTAAGTTCCATATTCTGGCATTTCTCCAGTACCTTTGGTATCATTCACTCTTTTCCTCTGGCAATTGTAACTCAGCTTGCAGGGTGTGTGACAGTAAGTGGCAGCCTTAGGCATGGCATTGCCTCCTTTGCTTTGAGGACTCACCTACACGAGACTGTCCATCGTCTTGACTGAGCCATTTCCCAGTGTTTCATATCAACATGTTTGCCTGCACTCATCAAGAAATAGCTTTGTACCTTGGAGGGAAAATAGGCTGGAAATAAAAGTATAATTAAGGGCAGTAGGTGCTTCAGTGAGTTGCAGGTACAAGTTATTTCTTGAGCATATTATGTTCATTTTTTCAAGTCTGCATTGTTTCATTCTAATGTTTCATGGCTGTGAATTTCTGCTTAGGGGTTTTGACTTGGTTCAACTCAGACTAAGCTGCTGAAAAATGATTAAATATGAGTCATGAAAATTTTAGTTACTTTATTGAGTAAGTGAAGAGAAGGTAAGGGTGGCTTTTGCATACAATGCTGAGAAATCCAGAGAGTTTATTGTTGAGTGCTAAGGAATGACTGTTTATTTCTGCTCAGATCCCCTGAAGTAGGGCCGTTTGACTCTACCTTTCCCTTCTGTCAACATATAGACTGGAACCCAACAGTAGGCAGGGCTTCTCTCGAGGGTTACTTTTAAAAAAGGCTAGCTTAGAAAGCAGGTTTTGATGCTCCTTCTTTACCAGTTCTTAAAACTAAATTTATTCTCCAATGTTCTTTTTAGTTATTATAGACATCTAAAACAACCATATTTTGAGGGACTTTTCACCCCCATGGAAACAGGCTTGTTTTCCTTTTGTTATTTCCTCCCTCTTCCTTTTTTTTCCACAAGGATCCATAAGGATGAAGGACTTGACTAATAACAGTGAAGTTAAAATATTCTGTCCCGGTTACAAGATTGCGGTATGGTGGACGTTGCCTAAATATTCAAAATAAGATAGGAATGGGTTAAAGGTAATGAAAATATCCATAACTGATGAGGATTCATATAAATCTTATTGTAATGTTGAATATTCTTTGGATATAATTTTGAGATCATCTGTTCTTTGCACAGAAGGAGAAAGCAACACATGAAATGCCATGGTAGCCTTCCTGTTTTCTGATGATCTAGCCAGTGCCGTAAAAAAGTACCTTGTGTAGACGAAGGCATAATTCTTTTAAAGATATACTGAGTAAGTGAGCTGTGAGGTTCAGGGATGACTTTGCTGGTGCTGTGATGTGAGGAGCTCTGCCTGATGAGGTCCTGTGCTGCCATCCCTCAGATCAAAGGAGGAGCTTGTCAAAAGGTCATCCAGCCTCGTTTGTAGAGACTCACTGTGTATTTGGGTCTATATGCGGCTGCTTATGGATTCAGATCAGTGTTTAGAGGTGTCCATAATTAGATGAAAGATAAATATTTTTCTTGTGGTCTTAAAGCACAAGCCAAGTGTTCAGTCTGAGCAGGCAAAAGCCTTGACCTTGCTGCAAGGTCTAAGGAGCTAAGGCTGAGGAAAAAATAGGACAGCAGTCATACTAGACTAGTCATACAGTGCTCATACTAGACTATGCTTGAATCAAATTCAGCTTTTGGATGCAGCTCTCTGATTTAGTGAGAGCTATGTGCTTATATGGAGAGTAAGAATTTGAGTGTCAAGTCTGAATGAGAGATGGTTTCTATTTTGTTTGGTCATTTTGACTTTCTAGTGTAGGGGTTTTTTTAAAGAAGAAATAAAGAAAAACAAGTGCTTGGAGGAGCCTAGGAGTTATGCTTTGAGGTAATGTTTGTGCTTTAAGTTAACCACTCTCCTGTAAAATCTCAAACCATTACTATAATCTAAAATTAAAGATAAGTAGAATCTTAGAAACATTTAGGTTGAAAAAGGCCCTTAATATCATCAAGTTTAACCTAACACTGCCAAATTCACCATGAAACCATGGCCCTAATCACCATGTCTGCACATCCTTTAAGTGTCTCCAAGGACAGTATAGTCAAAACTTCAATAATTTATACTTAATTCAGTAATCTGGGCAGAACACTAGGTTGCAGTAGAACCAGTAGACCATTTTCCTGTCACAGACCCTCTGCACTTCTGATAAAGTGTGAAAGTCCTGTGTGTTTCTGAAGATATTGAGCACAGAAGGGTAATGGTACTGGCTAAGGGACCTGACATAGTCTGAAGGACAGTAGCATACCATTTAAGAGGATTAAAGGTTAATAAGTTCATGCACAAAGTCAACAGCATCTTCAGTCTGATAGAACAGCATCTTTGTTATTGTGCCCTACAATTTTTTCCTTATAAGTAGTAAATGTAGTTTGTTTTGGAATTGCATTTGTACAAGCATGCTTTTATGTTCATGCAGATAGAATGACTATATAATAATGTTTTGGGTTTTTTTCCTTTTTTTTCTGGAATTTTGCAAGACCTTTTGGGTCTTTTAAGTAATTTTATGAGGGACTTGTACCATAGAAGTCCTATATGAGTCCTAAAATGTAAATAAAAAAGAACTGAGTGTCTTAAAACACGAAAATCACATGTGAAACATAACTCCAAGGCACATTTTGATCTTTGTTACATGCTTAAATTATGAGGGATCCATTAAAACAGTTTCCTTCAGTTTTGTTGATACCTGCAGTTCGCACAGATGTGAATGGCCAGTGATGGAAAAGTTCCCAAGAGGAGCAGTGACTTCTCAAGGTAGAGGAGTGAGAACTGAGGAGCCTGAAACTTTCCAATCCCCCATGAGGCATAAGAATGGGTCAATATTTTGATTCCTCACCTATCTAGCTGGTAAATGGGAGCCAACCTTTGCAAAGGGATGGGTGAAGAGAAAGAGTGTAGCTAGTAACCTCAACTCCCTACTGCATCAAGGTGATTCTAAATCTGTGTTTTGCATGTGCTTTTAATTATACAGTAAAGTGTAGCTGACAACAATAAAAAATGGAAAGAAATTACCATAAAAGCTACTAGGTTGTAAAGCAGAAAGTGGCTTTGCTGTTGGAATGAGGAGACGCTGAGCTCTTTGACAGGGTGGTCAGACATGCACAGGAGCCACCAGAGTCAGTCAGAACTACAGATGAATGCCCAGGCAGGGGGTCAGGTTTTCCAAACTAACAGGCAAACGGCTCAAACATTGACATGTACCAAAGCCACCAGCAGTTGTGCCTATTTATAAAGCCGGAGGGATGCAATCCCACCTGCATGCCAAGTTTGGAACCAAGGGCTGTGCTGCATATTCTGGGAAATGAGATTAAATTCCTGAAACGACTCAGTGCTGGATGGTAAAAGACCATCTGGTTACTGTCTGTCACCAGGACACCGTGTGTGCCTGAAGATGTCAAGGAGTTAGAGGAAGTTGAAGGTGAGGATGAGGTTTTGCAAGCAGGCAGTGGAAGCTGCTGCTGATAACCCTTTCATTCTGAAAGCCAGGCATGAAGTTATCAGCAAGCTGGTGGCATTTCTGCATTAAGCCAACTGCTACTAAGAATGCTTGGGGTTTGTAAGTGTGCTCTCTGTAACAGGGAGATGATCTGCTTCCAGGAATTGGCTGGCTGTTCGTATCAAAAAGACCCCTCGTTATTTACAAGGACATGACTGTTTCCAGTGCTCTTGAACTTTCCTCCCTCAGCCTGATAAATTATGTGGCTTTGGGCTTTTGCATTAAAGGTTAGGTATTACAAAGCATTTAGCATAGAGAAGCATGTCCTTCTGCAGGAAATGTCTATATGGGAAGCAGGGGTTGTGTAAATAACAAAAAATAGAAAAAAATGTATGTAAGACTATTTCCATCCTAAATAGACGTGTCTTGCTGTTGGTACTGCAGCAGTAAAACAGATTGTAGTAATGTAAGTCTAGTAGGGAAAAGGGAGCTAATAGTGAATATTCCGTATCTTTGCAGTATTCCTGTTTTAGTGTAAACTGGAGAACTGCTTAAAGTTTTTCAGCTGTAGAAAAGTATCCCAACCCCAAGTAAAGAGGAATACACAGCACTTGATTAGGCTTACCTTTGTATTTATTTCTTTTCTCTTAACCTTCAGTGTGAAGGTGTCTGTATGCAACTGTAAAGTTCCTATGTATATCTCTATATATTCAAGTTGTCTTCTTATGTGCAGTACTTTAAAATTATGGAAACTTCTCACTCCATTTCAAAGTACCTGCAGTAACAGCCTGAACTTTAAAAAGAAATTGGGTGCCCGTAGCTTGATTGGGAGCGTCTCTTCTGAGAGATTTGCTGGCACAGTCTCCCAGTAAATTCAGTTTTTTGGCCTTTCAGAAATCTCATCAGAATTGAACACTTGTCCTGTGGGCATTTCAAAATTCATGTCCTTCATTTCTATGCTGGACATCAGACCACAGTTCCCATGGAACCATACCACCAGATGGCAATTCCACCTGGAAGTTATGCCCACATAGTACAGGGCAGCTCCACAAGGAGATATAACCTAGGTTTCTTACTACTGCTACAAAAAAAAAAAAAAAAAAAGTTAAATAAAACACACAAAACCAAACTACAGCTGTGTGAGCAAGTTAGCAGCAGATGACTGTAGCTGATCTAACCAGACCTGTTAATGAGCAGCACTGCTGAGCTGAGGTGCAGCCTGGCAGGGATGCAGCCACGCCATCTCCCTTTGTGAAGTGGGCTCCACTGCCAGTTTTCCAACAGCAAATGTTATAGGTACCATTTCTTGCAGTTCAGATCAAAAGTTAGCAGTCCCAGAAAAATCAGACCTATATACCTGATGGATCAGTACCTCTTTCTGTTGTGTTTGCAGAAACCTCAAGATGTGCCTCTTCTTGAAAAGCCATGAAATGAAAAAAATAAAAATGGATTTGGCATCCTGATTCATGGACCCTTTAGATTAGAAAGAATGATGTTAAGATGCTCTTTGTTATACCAGAAGAAAAGGGCACATTATACTATCTCCATGATTAATAATATAAACACTAAACCTCCTTGTGTCAGTAGGTGAATCCTCTTTCACTTCTTCAAATATCTCTTTAAGACTAAATGCATTTGTTTATGTACAGAGGTAGCTGGGTGAGCTTGACACTGGAAGCCATGCAGTTTAAAAAGAGGGAAAACATTGTCTTTGCTTTCCACTCTACACTTCTAGGGTTTTCTTTCTTCATTTCTCATCTGTGTATTTTAAAATGATATTTATTAAACTTGTTCTATGCATGCATTACACTGAGTTCCCTACTGAATACAACCTTAGGCATTCCCTTAGTTGTTGGAGCAGTACTGCCCTCTCCTTTGTCCTCCTCCTCCTTCCCTTCTCCCTGGATGAGATTGTGATGCATGATCCATCTGGAAGCAGAGCCAGATAGTCCTCACACAGAGCATACAGTACAAGTCCTCCCAGTCTGGGATGGGAATTGGCATCAAGGCAAATTTGAGTTCAAAAGTTTAACCACCCTATAGTAATTTACACATCTACAAAAAAGCCTGAGCTGTTCCTTGCACCGTGCATTATATGAAATGGCCTTTTGTGGTGGGACTGCTTGTGAGAAGGATATAGGGTCCACATGGAATTCTGTAATAACACCACCATGAAATTATGGATTTCCCTTGTTTTTAAAGCTGACAGAGGCTGGGAGCCTTTGAGTTGCTTTCTGTCTCTATGAAAATGAATCTTCAGGTTCTGAGTAATTTTTTTTTTTATGCTTTGTGAAATTCCCATGAAATGTGACACCTCAGGCTATGCAGACTCCATGTAAAATGAGGAACTGAACGTGAAAAATGCACATCCTTAACTACTGAGCAAAGACTAAGTACTTGGGAAGTACTCCCAGAGGCCTTTAAAGCCATTGTGGATATTTTATGCTTTAACTACTCAAACTTCATGAACAAGCCTTGAAAACAATGTACTGATTCCAACTGGTTATGAGCATATTACAGTGTTTCTGCCTTTTTGTAGTCCAAAAGTAGAGGAGGAGAAAATGTGTCAAAAATTAAAGACATGCATAAGCCAGCACAGAGATGAATAATTGTACAAAGTATATGGCTGCTTTGTATACGGTAATTTCACTATAAATTATTTGTGTTTAATATATGCACATAAAACATGTTAAAATATAGTTGAGAAATAGTTTGATTATTCTCATTTTGAGATTAGAGACTTTTACAGCTATCTAAGATGGTAGTTGCTAGAATGCCCCACAGAGTGCTCCATCCTGGTACATAATCAGGGAAAATTAAAGACTTGAAATGAGAATCGGAAGAGGTGGAGTGAAATGTGTAAGATAATTGAGAGGTGCTGGCTGCTATTCCATAAAGGTGATTATTGTGTGATATTAGAACCTGACAAAAATGAGGTTCTTCAAATATCTTCGGAGTTAATTTCCATATCCAGATTCATTATTTTAAGTCACATATTAGCTCTATCTGTCTGCAATCCTTGCAAATGTGCATGCACATGGATTTCTATCAATTATGTTCTCATAGGCGCAATCAGGAAACTGGAGCAATGAACTGTAAACTCTTAAAATACTTATTTTCATTACTGTTAGGCAGTGACCTGCTTTTAAATCTCTGATCTACTGCATCAAATACTAAGAAACTGTAGACAATTGAAGAACTTAAAAGCTAAGCCATAGGACTTGCATGTATTAGCATGTTATTAATTATTAACTGATCATAAGTGCTGTGTTCATACATCTGTGTCTAAGAAAAAGTGTAGAATACTTGTAGGCTGATGAGAGTGAAGGATAATCTTAGTGAGCATATGGGAGTATTAATATTTCTGTTTCTGGTGTGGAGGGTTTCTGCTTGCCTGTTCTTCTGTGCAGCCCAGAGAAGCACCAATGGAGCAGCACGTGCCCCTCAGGAAAGCAGAACTAGCAAATAGGTGCCTATGTACATGGGCTGAAGGAGAAAAGAGTGAAACTTTTTGCTGCTTTGTAATCAAGTGCAAGGACCAGCTTACCTTCTGCCAGCACTTTCTACCCTCCTCCTCTGCCCTCCCCACCTCCTTCCATACACAGGACAGGAGACACTGAGGGTGGTGTTGGAGTGATGAGAGTAGAATGAGGGCTGGCATCCCCCCACACCCCACGTGTGTGTGAAGGCTGTCAGTGGATACACAGGCAGGGGCTGAGCAGACTGGGTAAGGCAGCAAATTAAAGGTGCCAAGTCAAGGCAGACAGGATATTCTGTCTTTCCTTTGCAAGGCAGAGGAAGAAGAGTTATACTTGGGGCTCCCTGTCTGCAGTGGGGGGAAGCAGAGGTTTATAACATCCCTACAGTTTTACAAAAAGTGGGGTTTGATACACTATTAACTGTAACATGATTTCTTTCTCTCCATATTGCCTGACAATAGGGATTTTTTTTTTGTGTGTGTTTTTAGTGTGTGAGGCATTTCCAGCTTATTCCATTTCAATTCTTGTTGCTAAAGCTAGTGCTGTCATGCCAGGAGAGAAGACTATGCCTACATCCTGCACTCAAGCAATACGGGATCACTGGCCTGCACTAGCTGCTAAAAATACAGTACCTCTGTTGTTTAGGGTGTGTTTTTCAATAATTTATCACTTTGAAGTTTCTTCTCAATCAATTTAGTGAAGAGAGTTTACTGATGTAAGTTCTATGTAAAATAAGCCTTTTTTTTCCCCTTTGCCTCTTCAAATTGTTTACAGTTAGAAAACAAATATTCTTCTGTCCTCTGACCTTATAAGTGCTTTGGGTTCCCTGAAGTGAAGAAACACTAAAATACTGTTGTGTGCTGTGAGGAATGCCATCAAATGGCACTTTGGCTTGAGTCACTGAAGTGCTACTCAGGATATGCTGTGTTTATTGTGTGTTTTAAGTAGGTTTATTTAAATGACAGGTGGGGTCTTGAAGAACTTCTGCCAATACTGGGCAATATCCTGTTTCCTCTTACTTAACCTTCCTCCTTCTATATGTTATCACCAGCCGAGACAAGGCTCTCAACTTCCTCTTGCCTTCTCTGTCCCTTCCCCTCCCCGCTGCAATTCCCTTATTCGGAGACACCTCTGTGATTTTTAAACTTATTCCTCAAATTGCCTTTGGGTACAGCAGGGTTGCACAGCCCTTACTCCTGATGAGCATCCAGTCTCTGTAGTGACAAGGGTCCCTAGCTGCAGACTTACATCCCGGGTGTTCCCCATCTCATACCCTGCCCCGGCGTGCAAGGAGCAGTCTTGGGAGCAGGCACTGTTCTTCATTCAGGCAGAATACACTCACTGGCCAGAAATTCTGCTTTTAAAGCTGCAACTTCTAAACATGGTTTCCACATTGCCAAAATTTGGTAGTGGATCACCATAAGCTTGCTTTAATATTTAGGTCAATATCAGTAATGGAAACCTTGACCGTATTGTATATAAACAATATATATTGGTTGCTAAGGATATTTTTAATATGTGCTTGTGATAAATATTTTGGGGTTTTATTTTTTTTCCTAAGATGATTATGAACAAACACACTAAGAATCTTGTTAAGGTTGATAAACAAAACCCTTGAAAATTAAAAATACCTGGCTGAGCTTTGTTTGCAGACATGCCTGCCCCCTTTGTGCAGCAGTTGATCCAATCTTTGATGGCACAGTGGTACAGCTTTTTCCTCAGCTGCTCTGCTTCAGCCAATGAGCACCATCACACCTGTGCACTTACTGAACACCTTTTAAATAGCTGCTCTTATCAGCAGTCCTTCCCTAGGCTTTGTGATTAATTTCATGCTATGCAAACTCTGTTATAAAATGTTTGTTTTCCTCATGGATTTTTTCTGTGTTTTGTCACTAAATGTTATCCAAGAGCTCAAAGGGCAGCATTATCTTTGTGTGGCAGATAAGGAAATGAGGCACTTGATAACACATTCTGAATTCAGAAAGATTCAGTAACTCCTGAGTTCTGGTTTGGAGCTTGTCCTTGGGCTGGTTTTTCGAAGTCGATATGGTATTTCTGTTTATTCTTTTTCTAATTGTTACTCTTAGGACTTCTTTTCCTATTCACACACTTGTTCAGTCTGTCCTAATTTTCTTTCTCTGATCTGTTTCTATTTCATGCTTTCCACATCAAATTCCTTTAATGTCCATCAGTCTATCAGTTTATTTACATCACCAATCCATTCAACAATATTCATAAATTCAGTTACATTAATTTCTTCACCAGTTTAAGCTGTCTTAAATGCCTTTTCTTCCCATCACATCTTCCCACTCTTGACTGTCTCCTGGGTTCTGACACCACAGCTGTGTTCATGTGATGGTATAATTAACTTGACAAAGCAATGTGTTCGTCTGAAAAGTGGGTATGAACAGGTTGATATTTTGCTATTGTTTTGGGGTTTTTTTAATAGTACAGTTGAGTTACTTGTTCCATTTCCTAATGTTGGGACACAAACTCCTGTGTCAGAAAAACCCTGATTTTGATCTGAGACAAACAAATAAGGGAGAGTCTTGTAGTGTCACTATCAAGGATCTAGTCAAGGTTTGCTGTCTTATCTTCAGTACATTTCTTTCCTCAACATCACTCACATCAGCCCTAATCTGTGTGTTTCCTCCAGTCAAACAGCTGTTGGTCTTTCCCATTATTTCCCTCATTTATCCCAGTCACTTAATCTCTTTTCATAACTCTCGGATGCTCGTCAGGTATTCTGTCAGAGTTTCCCTCTTTCATTTCCTTGAACATCTCTAGGTTTGTATTTTGCTTCCTTCTGCATTCAGATTAGAATTCCTCTTCTCACTATCTGAATAAGAAGATAGTTCTTTAAAATAAAACCAAAAACCCTCACAAGCTGCTGCTCTTACTTTGAATGCCTTGGCCTTCCTTGGAGGGCAGCAGCTGGGAGCATTATGGGGATATTTTGAGCTTCAGGAATCGAGTATACAGAGGTTTCAGCTGATTGCATACATTCAGTAGAGGCTGTTACAAGTGTCAAACAAGAACTATTTCAAAACCTTAAAGTCACATGAAGTTTGGGCACATTGTAATGTTTTCTGTATGAACCTTTTCACTGACATAAGGTTATAACTTTTCTGAGTATTCCAAAGAGCTCAAATTTCCAAAATATTTCTCTTTCCAAAAATATTTTCAGCAGTGTTTTCAATTCCAGTGAAAAGTTCTCTTCCTTCTTTTTCCTCCTGCCTTTCAGAAACTCACCCCAAATATAATAAGTGTTGGAAATTTTCATGAAAAGAAGAAAGTGTTGTATTTCAAACACCACAGGGAAAGTTTCAGTTTAAACTTAAAACTTGAGGAAATTATGGACAACTAAACCTTGAAGTGTTTTCATTGGAACTAATAGGCTATTTTAGAAACAAGCAGACTGTCCCATATGAAGGGTGCCTTCAATTTCTGTGTCGTGAGGCTGATGGCTCACTTTAAATGCTGAAAATACATGCGAGACTAGTGTTTCATTGGCTAGAAGCATGAAATGGCTTGTGTTGCTGTACTCTTATATCAATCCTTTGGAATATATAATGGAAGTTAAAGGTGTAGGAAGTATCAAACAATCCCTTTTAGTTAGATTACAGGATAGAATTCATCTCACCTAATTCCAATTACCTTGTTTCAAGTAGTTAGATAGACTCCTTGAGCAGGAGAGAACCCAGCACACCCTTGTGACTAAATTGGATTTACTCCCTGATCAGTAATTTGTTTCATATCTCATATTACCTTTTGTTTCCAAATTTTTTTTTCATATAAGGCCATGAGTCTGTGTCCAAATTTATAGTTTAACATGGAAGGTCTTGAGTATTTGATGCAATTGTTTCATTTTAATTGGAACTCTTCCTCAAGGCCAGTTGAGGGAACTTGGCAGAAACCACTTTAGACCTGTAGGCTTCCTCAGTTCTGACAAGAAACCCATTGGTGATGGAGAGTCTCGGTCTAAATGTCGGTGGTCATTTCCCTCAAACAATGAGTCTCATCTGTCTCTCCTTGAAGAGGTTGAATAAGCTGGTATATAGCTAGCTTTAAGAAAAGTATTTGCCCTTCAGTGACTTCCATTGCATTTGGTATGTATTTGGAGGTGGGCTAAGATGAGGAAAGAGACACAAACCCTTTGCTCCTGAGCTCAAAAGTTAGAGAGCATAAACACCTGGACTTCATGTTTTCAGGCTTTAGAAATTTTCATGTGATATGATTATTGTTGTAGTTGATAAGCATAGACAGTGCTATAGTGAAGAACCGTGGTACCATTGTGTTTAGTGGGTGTAATGGTTCCCTGAATCACCTAGTAAAAGGGCAAGACTATCCCTTTGACTTTAGGGGCTCAGGAAGACTGAGCTCCTCTATTTGGTGTCCAAAGTTAGATAGTGTGAATGTCACCTTTCCGTAGGTCTCTGAAGAGAAGTAGGAACTGGAATGTGTGAAAGAACATAAGATTAGAAGACAGCTCTGTAATATTTTATACTAATTGGACACACACTATAGAAATGACCACCCCTGTGTAATACATGCCTTTAGCCATGCTGAGTCTGAAAGAATAAGCTGGGAAGGATTTCAAAGAACAAGCTGGGAAAGACATTTGGACCACCTGCAAAATCAGACATCTCCTAGATCTCTGATGAGTACATCCAACTGTTCTTGTGTACGTAGAACTATCAGACTGGTCAGGACAGGGGCTTGCCTGCCCCACAGGACTCAGTCAAAAAGTCCTGTGTTCTGTACTGTGTTCTGCTGAAACAGAATGATACCCAAAGCTGTGCATTGTCAAACGCTGAGCTTGGTCACGCTCCATGACTAGCGTTCACAGATGGCAGAATTGTTATTTCAAGGGGCTTTTAGCTTCATTGCCTCAGTTGAAGGAAGACCTGAGTAGGTCTTTCAGAAGAGCAAGCCTGAATCCTCCTCATTAGGCTACGCCAGCAAAGTGAGCTTTTTGCCAACAAACCCATAGAGCATGTCTTTCAAACCTGGCAACCAGAGTGTTTGGATGTGCCACCTAAACCCAAAGTCATTGCACACAGCGACCTGTGTTGGCCCAGAGCTTGTTATTTGAGTACCATGGACAGGGCAGCTCAGCCACTCAAGCTCAAGACTTGGGGCCTAACAACCTTGTTGGGAAACACCATTGTAAGCCTGCACATCTGGTGCCAAATCAGTTATTACTGAGTGCATGTAAACCAGCTAAACCCCCCTGAGCTTTTTCTCACAGGCATTCCAGATTTAGTCCTCCTATGCAATTGTTTGCTCTAGAGCTATTCAAGGCTCTTAAAATGACGATAGATTAGAAAAACCTAGTCCTGCCTGTGGATTTCAGAAAGTACTACAGGTGTTCATGGAGTCCTCTCTTGTATTATTTCCCAGATGGTGGTAAGAAAAACCTTTTAAAATGCCTATGTGAGTGAATTTCAGAAAGTCGTGGCCTGCACTCTTTATATGATACTTCATTTGACCACAGTGATCAGCCACTGACCTTAAGCGACCTCTGTCCTCAGTGGTATTTAGGACGTCATGTGAGCTAAGTTGTAGTGGAAGTATTGGCAGACTTTTTCCAGATGTGTATCAGAATATATCACTTGGTTATAATCAGGCAGATGTTTTGTTGTGGTTACCCACAGAGGGCTATTCTTAGATGCGTCCCCTTGCAAAGGTTGTGGCAGGAAAAAAAATATCTCGGGACTTCTGTTTGAGCTTTTTTTCCTATCCTAAAATATTTCACTACTGGCATTTGGCATCATGTGCTTGTTTCAGACAAAACCAGGTACAAGATAGATAGATTGATAGATACCTAGATGTGTATGATATATTTGGGCCAGAAAAGCAGTGTGAACTTGAAAGACTGAAGCTCCTTATTCCTAGTAAGCTGTAAGGATAAAATGTGAAATGCTCAAGTACTGCATGAGTACTTGAAGAATAACTAAAGGTTACTCTCAAGAATCTGAAATTTCTTGATACGTGGTCAATGTGAATAAGGCAACACATATTCTCTCTTTGATTTATGGGTTCTTTCCCATTGTGCATTTGGAATTGTCAGGGAAACAGAGGAGGTTTAGGACTACTCTAGCCTTTGTGCATGGCATTGTGGAGAGCCATGCACCAAATCATAGTGGATCCAGGGCAATGATCCACACTTGAGCACAGCTTCAGCACTGTAATCAGTACACGGGCTCTGACTCAGTGCCTTAAAATTTTCTTTCCCCTGAAGCCTTTGGAGGGGCATGGTAGTGATGATGTTGGCCTTTGAATTAAATGTATCTATGTATGAATTAGGGTGAAAGTAAGCTTCTAGGATACTTATTTATAGCTAGGCTGCTGGTTTTCCCAGCATGTGTTTACAGCAGCAGTTGTTGCCTGCATAACTGGGAGAGAGCATGGTGAGAACCAGTGCTTTAAGTTGTAAGATAAGCTTACATAACACTGAATTATTAGAAATAAAATGTACTGGATTCTCTGTGTTTTCAAAAGAATTCCTGCATGGAAAAGGTATAATATTTCTAAGTTTTACTTTGCGGTCAAAGGACCAAGAAGCATGGAGGAGATTGTCTGCTAATGACATCATTCCAAACCTGATCTTGTAGTTAAAACATAAACAGGTTGCTGCTCCTTATAAGGTGATGGTGCAAGAAATATTCTTTCTTCTGGTTGCAAATGGCCCTTTAAAGAGCTGCTTCAGCATACAGGCACAAGGTGTGTGCATCATGATCAAGTTCCACAGTTCTGCCTTTAAATGTTGTAAACCAGGATGGTTCTTACCAGTAGTAACGTACAAAGTTTTATTTCAAGCTAGATGAAGATCTGATAGGCTTGATTGTGCTTTTTTTTATTGTACTGGCATGAATAGGAGTTAACTTTTGACGTGTGTGTGAAGCACAAATTTGGTCCAGAATCTTAAATAATTAAAAATAAGAGTCTTCCATATTTATTTGCCTGTCACTTGTAATGTTCAAGCAAACAAAAACACAACAATCTTGATAAATATGCTTGTATTGAAAAAGTAATCTTGTCTTGCATGTTGCATTGACATTTACTGGCCATTTTTCTTTTCAAAAGAAAGGATGAAACACAAGAGCTTTTTTATGTAAATGCTCTGAAGTTTGTTTAAAATAATGAGGATAATGCAGTGCTTCTTTATCTGAAGAGCTCATTTTTCAATTGTTTTTCATGTTTATTTGTAAGTTTTTTTAAAAAGTCTTTAGATTAAAGCAGCAGATTGTTGGGTTATCCTATGAGAATATAAACATTACCATACATAATGAAATTGCAGTAGATGTCTTATTATATACTTTATATACAATACATAGGACTATGAGTTCTCTAAATAGAGTGATTGATTATTTTGGTTTGGCATTTCTGGTTTTCCCCCAACACTTGTGTTCATGACAAGAACCACATTGCGTTTGAGGCCTTTTTTATATGCGCTAGCAAATAACTTGAAAGAATTCTAAATCTATATTCTTCTCGTTGCTAATGAAGAACATTGCATGCTATATTTTTGGAAATTCTTTTTTTTTTTTTCTTTGGTCTTATTTTTCCAGTCAAATTAATTTCGGAGAGCTTTTAGTCAAAGAAAAGAAAGTTTCCGTTTTTAATTTCCACTTCTGGGTGATTCACGTTCTTCTTTACATCACCATTACTGCTGGCAGATAAGATCCAGCAAATCAAATCATAGAGACAGCTTTGATTTTGCAAAGCAATATTTCCACTGCAACAGGCGTTAAGCTTTCCTTTGGCATCTCTTTGCAGCAGTGGAGGCTATTATATATGTCTGTCAGTGAAAAGACAGCCTCTGCTGCCTCTACTCCAGCTGGAAGAACATAGGGAAAGCATTAGTTCACTGTTCCAAAAAAGCAGAACAAAATGTCATTCCCTCCCTGTCCTTCTGCACTATTGCTGTCTGTTCCCATATTCCACACCATCCACTCCACTGGTCTGGAATGTGTTAAATTCACTGGTTTCCTATTAATTTGTTGAGTCTGAAATTCTTTCAGTTCTTGATCCATTTATTCATGGGCATGCCTAAACAGCTGCAGCAGTCCAAATTTAAGTGGCTCCCTTGAGTGGGAGAGGGAAAACGTCTTCCAGTTATGGCACTGGCTATTTCAGAATCCAAGTGTAATTCTTGCTCCAGTGACTTGACTGAGAGAACTTTGGTTTCTTTCTGCTATTACTGGTTTGAGGGTTAATTTCAAGTAAGGCACTTTTGACTTCAGCTGTTTCCATCTGACCATCTGTAAAACCTTGTGCTATTATATTCCCTTTTTGGTTTGTTTTGTTTTGGGTTTTTTTGGGTTTGTTTTTGTTTTGTTTTTGGTTTTTTGTTTGTTTGTTTGCTTTCTTGTTAAGTCTGTAGGCAAGATTATATATTCACAGTATTCTGTCAAACATACATAGAAAAAACAGGTAGCATGACCTGGCAATGTGCACTCGCAGCCCAGAAAGCCAACCATGTCCTAGTCTGCCTCAAAAGGTCAACAGAGATGATTCTGCCCCTCTACTCTGCACTCATGAGACCTCACCTGCAGTGCTGCATCGAGCTCTGGAGCCCCCAGCACTAGAAAGATGTTGACCTGATCAAGTGGGTTCAAACTAGGACCGTGAAGATGCTCATAGTGCTGGAACGCCTCTCCTGTGCAGACAGGCTGAGAGAGCTTGGGTTGTTCAGTGTGGAGAAGAGAAGGCTCTGAGGAGACCTTAGAGCACCTTCCAGTACCTACACAGGGCCTACAAGAGAGGTGGAGAGGGATTTTTTTGTGGGGACATGTAGTGACAGGACAAGGGAGGAATTGCTCCAAACTGAAAGAAGGTAGATTTAGATTACATATGAGGAAGACATTCTTTATTGACAATGGTGAGGCACTGGAACAGGTTTCCCAGAGAAGGTGTGGATGTCCCATCCCTGGAAGTGTTGATGGGCAGATTAGATGGGGCTTTGAGTAACCTGGTGTAGTGGAAGGTGTCCCTTCCCATGCCAGTGGGATTGGAAGATGATCTTGAAAGTCCTTTCCAGCCCAAGCCATTCAGTATTTCTAACACTTCAGGCTTCTCTCCATTGTGATCAGAACTGGTTTATGCTGCTTGAGGGCAGAAGCATCAGGGGTTTCTGGTGCTGGATGAGGAGGAGATTGCCGTGGCACAAACAGGAAGGACAGCTGGGAAGTGACCTTGAGAGCTCTTTGCAGCTGCTGCAGAAGAGATGGAGCAGAGCAGCAGCTGGTTGCCATATCTCTAACACATCTCCAGTGGTAACTACCACCCTCTCAGCTTTGTCTCTTCATTTTGTTGCTACAGTCTGTCCCAGCCTGTGTTTTTCAGCAAAGGGAAGCAACACTCTGGCTGTTTTAGTCCTCTACTAGTCTGCTACCTTAGGGAGGTGCTCATATTAAGGTTGTGTGGGCTATCACTGTGTTCCTGGAGTTATTTCTCAGAAGATGCCACAGGTTTTATTAGAGACTGGGTAGAGAAAGGGAAGAATGTCTTAGCTAATATATTTTTCTTCTCTTCCTTGGAAAAAGGGATAGAGATTGAGTATTTATGCTTTTCAACACTGCACACTTAACTCACCTAAATGAAGAAGGTAAGTTCCCTAGGGTCACTGGGTGACTGCCCAAGAAAATCTTGAAGAGGAAAGTCCAGTTTTTATTAATATGTTTCAGGACAGTAGCCAGAGAATCACTTAGGTACCTAGAGCCAGCTGATAATTCAAGAGTTGACAGCTGGGAAGAAAGTGTAGAATTCATCTAAAGCAAGCCAATGAACTTATAAGTGCTTTCAAAATAATGGCACAATGCATAATAGGCATAATATTTGTACTAGAGTGCATCAGAGAGAAGACTGGTAGATATGCTCAGGAATTCATATACCTTTTCCTGAGCACTCATATGTGAAGCAGGATTTAGGTTGTTACAGGTTTGCTTTCCATTATCAGATTAAGTTATTTGTGTTATGAGACACAGATTACAGCTAGGTTCCATTTTATTTGGCATCTAACTCTTCAGGAGCAATGGTATTGAAGAGAATCTTATTGCTCAAGGCAAAGGAAAATTAACACCCATTCTCTAGAATCCAGTTCTGCTCATGCTTTTGAGATGCAAAATCCAAGGAGAGTGAAGCTTTCTAGTACATTACAGATGTTGACTAGGAAAGAAGGCAAAATGGCCTTCTTGCCATCCTTATTACCATGGCTAACCCATTATGCCCCTTCAGGTTTGAACTGCTTTGAGTTTGCCTTCTAAGAATCAGAGGTGCTGTTTTCCTGTGAGTATTCCTAACACAGTACAGAGTTCATTGGCTCCTACCTTTTTTCAGTGTGGTTTTGTTTCATAGCATAGTGCAGCTAGCATTGTGCTGGCTGGAGAGTTGTGGACTATTTCTCCAGGGTTGTATGTATGGTTGGTGTTCTCTGTGTTAGAATTACTAAATTTTTAGTCTCAAAATAAAGCTCTTGTCTAGCCGTTCTTAGGTCCCCTTAAGAAAAAAGTGACTTGTAAAATTGACAACTGCTTGTCTACCTCAGCTTTTCTCTAGCTACTTTCTATTGCACAGTGAAAAAGTAACCCAGACTAAATTACCATGGACTTAAAATTGTTATTAGTGCTGTGTTCATGTTATGGTCTGTTCTGCCGGGCTTCCTGTTTTGAATGAGACAGGTCACATAACACAAAAACCTGCTTTCCAGCACTGAGTGCTGATAAGTCATGCAGACTGCAACAGGCAACCATTACTTGGTATCTCATGTTATCTCATTTAGGCCTCTTTAGAGTGAGAAATTACAGGTGTTGCTCACATGTTTTCATATGCCTTCATTTGGTTTTAGAAACTTCTTGTGGCAGTTCACTCTTTTGTTTGCTTCCTAAGAGTCACATAAGTTATGACTTCGATTGGATTGACTTTTTGCTGTTCATAATTCAGACTATAAAGATACCTTGCATGGATACTCTGAATATGAAAGCAGCAGAAGCACTGCTCTTTCACTAAATACTGTGAAATTGTTGTAAGGAGTGAGTGATTTTAAATTTAACTTTGTCAAAGTAGGATGAACAAAGAGAAAAATATTTCTACTTCAGTGAGAGGAGGCTAGATTTAGGACTTTTCTTAAGCTTTTTGGGTTCTCCCTCTGAAGGCTCTGAGATGGTGTTCTAGTAGGAACTGGTGGTGAAAGTGGTGTGAAACATCTCCTTTCCCCATATGTCATTATTTTGGACCTTAAGCATGGCAATGTTATCTGTTGTTTGTAGCATGCATTTTGTTGTAAAAATAGAGTTTTGAAAGGTCTGGGCGAAGGTCACTGCGAAGGTCTGGGCTTTTTAAACATTTTTTGGAAGTTTTTGTACAAATGAGCAGCAATCCTTTTAAAAAATAATTATACATATATGAAAACATTTATCATGAAGTGACTGATTTTTTTACAATATTGTAAGAATTTTGGGAGAGGGATATGTGAATTCAGATACATACTGTTAAATAGTTTTATCTGCAGATATGCATCTGTAAACATGTTGTATATTTAAAAGCAAGGATATGTGCACAAAAATACTCGAACGTGATAACGCACAACTCAGGGAGAATAAAAAGCATTGTTGGACTGTATAAGTGACCTGGAAGAAGTAATTTACCCTGAAATAATGCATTTAATGTGGATATGAATGCTTCCAAATCTTCCAGATCTCTGAAATTTATTTGCTTAATCATAATTGTAGGTGCTAATCTAGGTGAGTTTGGAAAACTAAAGGGAAAATACTACCCTCTTTGGAAGGCACAGTTCTTTACATGGGTCCTGACTGGTCTTCCTAGATCTGGAGCATTTGTGGCTGGTTGTGCAAAGAAAAGACATATTACAAAAGCTACAACAAGTAAGCACCATGGCAGCTCTACAAACAGAGACTATATGACACAGCTAGTCTTTGAGTTCTTCCTTCCATAAGCTCCATGTTCTTCATGTCAATTAGATGAGGAATGTGTATGGTGTGTGATGCATATAGAAGGCTTGTTAAAGTTGCATTCTAGATTTAAGAAAAAAAGGTGGTGAAAGAAGACAGGAGGTAAATGCAGCAGTATCTGATTTCAGCTTTATAGCTCTCAAGGGCTCTGAGGGCAGGCAAGTGCAGTGTGACCTTGGAAATTCACCTGGGACTCTGGTGCCTTGCTCTGTCTCTGGTTTACATTTTACTCTCCAGCCTTATGAAATGTCATGTAACGGTCATGAGACCATTGCATCGCATGAGTTCAGAACATTTTTTTTCCTTTTCCTTGAGTTTCACTTTGGTGAAAAACAGTAGAACAATAGAACGACAGAATGACAGAATGATGGATGGATGGATGGATGAAGAGGATCTACAGCTTTTCCATGTGCATTTTTGAATGAGGATTGTTAAGCAGATAGTATACACACCTCAGATTGAACAGTTACCTCTACAGGTGCTGATTCCATGAAATGCCCACTTTTCACAGAGCATGTGAAGCGCAAGGAAAGGTTTTACTTCTTTTGTTAGTTGGATCATTTCCCTCAAGTGTGTTCTTAAAGCCCTTCGACTAATGAGAAAACTAAAAAGTGTTTCTTTTGGCAAGAGATAATAAAATACTGTGCTGGAAATCGTCCCAAGAAAATAAGGCATTCTCAATGTTCAAGAAAATCCCATCTCTCACCTTTTGAAAATTTCTGTTCAGATGAGTGAAAATTCTTCTTTGTTTGCTTCTAGAAGGTGAGGGAAGGAAGTGAGGAGAATGAAATGAGAGGGAAATATGCATGTGGTCAACCCAAAATTAATTGCTTTGCTAATGCTACCATTCCTCTGATTGACCTTTCCAAGGTGTTACCATGTTTACATTATTAGCTGAACCAGCTGTCTGAAATGGGTTATGTGATGATAAATGGTGTTGTCCCCCTTTGACTCTGCTCAGGAATTTGGGAAGGGAATAAGTAAATTAATTGGGTCTTTCTCAGAGACAGCTTCAGCAGCAGTGCAGGGTACCCAGTTGCTGTAGGGTTCACTTTGGGTTTGGGGCCTTGTTTCCATTTCCATATCATTTAATAAACATATTGCAAGGAAGGTGATTGATTCTTCTGAGGAAAGATATGGTGGGAAAAGATTGATCGACGTTTTGGTGAGAAAAGATAGCTTTCTTCTAGTTTTTCCTGCTGGAAAGCACCATTAGGAAGAATTGCAAGGTTTTGTGGGGACAGGACCGCATAGTATGGAGAGTTTGACTAGAGATTAATGTAGTTTTGATAAGCATTCTGGCCCTGAGCCTTTCTGTATGGTAAACTTGAAATGAAATTAAGGGAGGCAGGAAAGAATAGACTTCTTTTTTTTTAGTGCTTGTACCAGCAACGTTGATTCTTTCTCTCACCACTTCATATTTTATTTCTTTTTGTAAGGTCTCCTGGATTGGATTCATTATGGGCAACGTATTTATGTAACCATCTTAGAAGCATTTTCCCAAGTTGATATGCAAAAATGGAGCTCTCAAAGGTTCACACAGAGTGGTATTTTGGCATCTCAATACTTTATTGTGAAGATGTGAAACAGTTTAGTTCAATTTATTATGTCGTGGTAGTAAAATAATATTTTACAGGTTTATATCAGCTATAGTGCTGCTTTTGTAAAGCTCTGCGATTTTCTTACACAGTAGCAAACAGATATCCATTTAGCTGATAAGTATTGTTTAGTTTTATTTTTTCTTCTCTTCAACTGCAAAATGTGAATTACTGGCTTTCAAGCTTTTCTGTTGCTTTTACACTTTGTGCAAACATACATTTCTGTAAATCAAGCAGTGAATCAAAATGAGTATGTTTTAGTTCTCATTATATTCTACCCCAATAAAGCAACTCAGGTGTTTTATTTTTTAACTTTTCCATTATTTGTACTGTATGAAAAGTGAAAAACCACTCTCTGACCTTGAGCAGTCAGAAGGGATGAGATTAATTAAAACTGATTCCCAGTTGCAGCTATGAAATAAAAGTTACAATTCTAAAAAAAGTAGGCATTATTTTATGAAGAGCAGGAAGGCTGAAGACAGCAGACACCCATTTCATTTCACAAGCAAGCAATTTGCCCTATTTTGTTTAACAATCTTTTGTTAAACAGAAGTTGTTTTGAATGGTAACAATGATCAAATTGTTAGCAGCATTCTCCCTGCCATAAGACATAAGGATACCAGCCCCAAAGGAAGGTGAGGTGTATTTTGAATAGATGCTTGGAGCTAAAGGTTCCCAGCCAGGACAAGTGGGAGGCCACAGAGCAGTAGCCTTGAGAAGCAGTGGCCTAGAGCAGATCAGAGGTCTGTTGTCTCTCCCTATCTCATAATCTCCACTTGCCAGAATTTGTTGTGTAGAGCAGCAGGATGCTCATCATTCTCTTAGGGTTCAGTAGGGTAAGGAGAAAGTTTTGTCATTTTGTGATATTTTATCAGTGTTGCTGTTGAGAAACATGGATAAAGAGAGAAGGTGTCTCAAATACAGAAAATAGATTGGAGGATGACAAAGCTGTGCATCATGGGTGGTGGATGGTGTTTTGTGGAAGCTCAGGGATACCAAAGCTGATCTGCTAAGTACCTCTAAGTATGTGTCCTGAATTACTGTCGATCTGAAATAACTCTTGCTTCTTCAAGCTCCAAGTACTGTTGTAATGATGCCCTGAACTTTTGAAATCGTGTCTGGTGAAGCAACTTCTGTCAATGTGACTTTTATCATAAACCAGAGATAGCTTGTAAATATGTTTGTTGCTTTAGGGTGTGTAAAAAGTTAATGGGAGAAGTATTTGTTCTGTTAAATTAAATGGTGAAACCCAGTGTAGTGAACCTCACCGTTTGATTCCACTTACGCATGATGAGGGATTCTTTTTTCGTTCCCCTCAAAACCAAAACAAACCAATCTAACAAAAAAGCAGATCACACTGAATATTCTGAGTTGGAAGGGACCCAAAAGGATCACTGAGTCCAGCTCTTCAAGGATTAGAATGTTTATAAAGACAAGTTTTCCAGACATCGGAAACAAGGCTGCCAGTCCTCAAAGTTCAAGGGGAGAAAAGGGACAGTGCTATGACATTTTTTAATGTTCCTGGCTTAGGGGAAAGAGGTTTTGACTGAACCCCTGCCACAGTGTTAGTATGTATTGTACTTGCTAGGCAAGTAATTTTGGTTGTAATTGTCAAAAAGTATCATTATGTTCCCTGTCAAGGTGTGCTTATTGTTTTCTGGGAGGAGCCAATCTGAGACCATACTGTGCACAGTTTAACCTAAACTGAGAATACCAAAAGGTATTCTTTATACAAATCAGATTATCAGGTATCTCAGATGTGACATTCAGAGCTAGTGGATGCCCCAACTTCTCTGCAGAAGAAAATATTTTCTTTACCTCATCAATGTGCTATGCAGAAAAAGTATTCAGACCCGTGAAGCAGTCACTGTATTGATGAACATCATCCTGCAGGAAATGAAATATTCTGTCTTCACAGCAGGTTTGCACTAAAAAATTCCTAGGACCACACAGTGAGAGAGTGCTTTCTAGACAGTACTTTCCAGCGCTTGCTTTGAGTGAGGAAGTACTCCAAAGCTCAGGAATAATGTTTCTTGAAATGGATTTTGACATAGTTAAGTTTGTGCGCAGAGTAGGCTGAACCAAGTTTTCTGCAGGAGTCTTAACTCTGGCATTTCTTGAAGTTTCAAATGTTTGAATTTTCTGTACCTAATGGTCTTTTAACTTCTTTCTAAGTACCCAGAAACAGCTAATTGGCCATGATGGATTTGTCTTGTTTGTGGACTAATTATTCCATAGATGCATAGCCTTCTATGCCAGTTATGCACAGATGGTTTAGGTTCAGGCCACATCACTTACCAGAGAAGTGTCCGTGATACTTCCAGGACTGGTTTGGGTCTGGAAGTAATTTAGCTGCTTCTGTGTGGAGCCTGATGTTACTGCTCACAGAGCAGAGCTCAGCAACCTTGCTCCAAACTAACACAAGGAGCTGTAAAACACTCCTGTCTCCAAATTGTGTCTGCACCATCTTCTTCAGTGCTGTTATCCTGGCATCATATAACCATACAGACTTATGTAACTCCTGTTAAGGGTGTGCTGACCAATAATACAGTCATGGAAACATGCTTGGTTCATATGAGGATTACCAATAATGCTGTGATCACTGAATCATAGAATAAACAGCAAAAGGAATAAAATCAACCAAAAATAATCTCTATAAATAAAATATGCTTGTTCAACTGCATTTCTCATTTACAGGGTTACCGATAAATAAGAAATGTAGATGGTCAAACCTGAATAAAGCCACCTTTATCTTCATATTCAGCTATTACATGATCATCTCTCCCTGCCACCACATAGATGACACTGCTTACCGATGTTAGACCTTTCATTCTTCAATCAAATAAATCTTATGCCCTCAATTTTTTTTTTTGTTCTTGAATCCATTTTATTCATGTTTTTATATGTTGAGGAAATAAATTTAAAAGCATAGATTCTCTCTTCTGTCTTTCTGTCAATCAGAAATTAAAATTTTAAAATTTTTTGTAAATGTGAACTGTGGATTTTGAGAAAGCAATAAACAGGACCGGTGTGCATTGTGCTTATCTGTCCACCTATTGAGCCAGAGAGGAGAAAAGTCTGAGCATGACACTGATGATTTCATTGTTTTTCTCTTTAAGATTTGCTGTAATAAGGTGGGATTCAGAATTCAAAGGAGTTCTCACTATCACCGTGCTGAAGGGGGAAAAAAGAATAGAGGGATTAGAAGAGAATTACACTTAATTTGGAAGGAATCTTTGCTCATTATGTGAGATGAATGAGCAGAGACACAAAACAGCATTTTCAGTCAATATTTTGGAAGAGTGTGAGCTCTGTACTTAAAGGGATTTGTAATTATGTCTCTTCTCTGCACCTTTCTCATGGGAAGTCCACTTCAAATGGGGGAGATATGAACTTGTGGCTTGAGCACATTCTTTACTGTGAGATTGGAAAGGAGACTGTATAACCCTAAATTTCACATAGCAGCAGACATACTTGAAACAAAAAGAAATAAAAAGCACATTTAATGAAGTGTTGTATTGGTTTGCTTTCTAGTGCTGACTTTGGCTTTGTTTAGACAGTGCTTAAAGAATAGTCTTGCATCAATTTGCCCTAACAAGCATAAATTCAAGAGATGAAAGTGAATTCTTTAATGGCATGCCCATTACTGCAGGGTAGAGTCTATCTGAAACATTAGAGACAGGCTGAGCATGCTGAAGAGCAATAAATATCTGAAAAGTGTATCAGGAATTTAGTTTCAGCATCTGTGATGGTATAATTACAATAAAGAAAATTAGAAAGATACACTCACTATTGCTTTTAAGACTGGTAAATGAATAAAAAGTGACAGATACATTCTTTTTCATAAAATCATTGGATGCTGGGATCTGTCTCTCAGTAGATAAAAGACAGATCTTGATTCAAACAGCTTTTATTTTCAGGCCATTTGGTTTGATTCTTTTTTCACCAACACAGTGTGCTGAGGAGGCTGAGATGCTGTGAGAAAGCCTTACTTCCAGACTTGTCTTTGCTTTGAACAGTCATTTTTTTCTCCCACCTGGCTTAGGAATTATTTTAATTTAGTTGCTGAATTTAAAGCATAGTGAGTTCTTATGTATCCTACTGATTTCTGCCCTTGAATCAGTCCTTCTTGAGCAGGGGAGGAAACTTTTATTCAAGGGGTTTAGATGGTCTGGAATACAGTTAAGAAAAATATGACTTTCTGTGCTGCTCTTCAGTGCTCTTTAAATCAGGTGGTTTAAAGATGATAAAAGCATTGAAGAAATCTCAAGTTTATATTAAAAAGCCTGATTTTAAAAAGCTGAGCTTCTTTACTTTTTTTTGACACTAACATTTCAACCACTACTCAAGTACCCTGGAACGATCTTAATACATCTGTGCTGTGTTCACTTGTTGCATTCCTGTCTACTGAAATGATAAAAGCCAATGTATCCCTTTAGAGGAACTTCTGGCTTTGTCTGAAATCTTGTACCTGTTGTCACTTAAAGCAACAAAAAATTACAAAAGTGGTTCTGCGTAAAGTGTTTTGTAGCGCTTCTTAAAATGATCTTTATTTTATTGTGCTTTTCACACGTGGCACCTCACATTGGAAGAAGAGGGAACTTTGTTTGGAATACATCTCCAGAGGAAGGAACTATGTGAGAAATAAGAAAACAGTTTTATATTGAAGTAAATAGCTGGAGAATTTTACTTGTATTTTTATTCTCAGTGCATCTCTTCCCTGATATTCCCCAAACATACCTTATGCTAATGGCTGGAATAAACAGTGTTTGAATTTAACACAAAATTGGATGGCCTCCTGAGGGTCAGTTTTAGCAGCATGCTTTGTTACCTGCAAAACCCTCTATGAGAAGTGATGTAAAACACGAGTGATAGGATTACCATTTTCAGTGGTTTTCATTCATCTTTCTTTCACTTCTTTTCTTTTCTTCAGGAATATAGTTTGTATCATTTTTTTTCAAGGTCCAGGTTGATTGAGTGAATACCACAATACATGAATTTTGGAGACTGGCTGTAGGCATGGGAGTAGCAGAGGTAAATTTACATGCCCTGGAAATCATTGCAACTCTCTGTCAGCCTCCTTGCCAAACACTGGTTTATGGTGTTTAGCTACCATAATAATTGAGGCGTTGTTATCCCAGGATGCCAAACTGAGCCTGTGTTTACCTGCCCAGGGCTGGACCTCAGAGAATGAAGTTGGGCTTAGAAAACAAAGAACTGCTATCTAGGGGAACACTAGCTCTCATGATAGCATCAACTTGTTGCTGCGTGATCGGAAGAAATCCTTGATGAATGTTATGCTTTACAAAGGCTGTGCTGATGGAGCTGGACAATGGTTGAAATTTCGACTGGCACAGTTTTTTATCTTGGTTTTTAGTCTTCTATTCTTCTAATAAGAATAATACAATAAAGTTATATATTCCTCTAATAAGAATTGTATGGAAATATGAATGTTATAAATTACTAAATTATAGGAATGTATTAAGATATTATTGTAATAAGAGGAATACAATAATGCTTGGAATTGTTGATTTTCCACCTTTTGCTTCCCTTAGAATCTTGTTTATTTTTAGGGAAAAATAATGTATTAGGAAATGTGGCTTCCCCCCCAAGAGAAACAGGGGGGAGAAAGCTGTCAGTGAGAATTTATCACTTGCTCACTTCGAAACCACAGGTTTCATTTTGGAAGGTTTACATTTGAACTAAGAAGAAACACTGTTGATGACTAAAAATGTTCGGTATGTGAACACTTTTACCCTACGATATGTCCTTTTTCTGCTCTAGTGTTAGTCCATTTGTTAAATTGCCCAGCTGTGCCACACTTGTTTACTTGACAGAGAAGGCAAGAACCCCAAGACAATGTTACTTTTTCCATAGTCACTGGGAGAAGAGCCTACTTGCAGTGAGCAAAGTCCTGCTGACGTATAATAGAAAAAAAATCCATGTATTCTCTCATGCTTTTCTTTGCCCCAGGTGCAGCGACACAGTCCAGCAATCAAAATAACCTCTGGTTTTTGTTGAGACCGAGTCCTGATTGCATTTTCTTTCAAACCCACTTCTGACTCTACAGGGTTTCCCAGTGCAAAAGCTGAGTTCATTCCAAACCTTAGGTTTTTGGCATGTAAAGCAGATGCTGGAATTCCAAACTGATGTGGTGTATGTAATTGATAATGATTGATAAAAGACAGCTTGCACCTGCAGGACCTTTCTTTGTGTAGGGTAAATAGGTGTCTGAGGAGCTCAAGAAAGAGAGCTGCAGAAATTATCTTTTCCACTCTGCTAAGGTTGGTTTGTGTTTCCCTCTTTGTACCTTCAAAGTCAGGATTAGTATTGTTTACACAGACAGAAGGCTTATGTTCATGATGATTAATGGAGAGGGAAAGGCCTTGAAATCCATCACATCTAGCACATTGCCAGACTAAATTACTCAATCAGCTCCCAAATAGAAATGCTAAGGTATGGCTTCTTAACTTGGGAGGCTCACTAAATTTCCCTAGTTTAATCCTAAACACTTTTTTACGTTTTTTTTTTTTAGAATTTTAGCTTAATATGTAGTTTTTGTTTCTTGACTGTGTATTAATCTTCAGTTTAAATTCAGTTGAATTAAATTTCAATGTTATGAAAGGCACTGAATATATGATTGGGAGAGTAAGAATGGAACCAGAGTTCAGAGGTGCACAATAAAAGGACAAGAGGCCTGCCATGGGCACTAGCTGAAATACAGGAAATTTGATTTAAACTTAAAAAAATGAAAAAAAATCCTGTAAGGGTGTCTGAGCACTGGCACAGGTTGCCCAGAGAGGTTGAGCAGCTACCTGGAGCTATATTCAACACCTAAATGTACAGAGTACATTAAATAGCTGCTCTGGATTTCCCTACTTCAAGCAATGGGTTGGGCTAGGCAGCCTCTAGCATGATAAATCCAGTATAAACTGGTTAAAATACATTTAAAGATAAGAAGAGACACCTAATCCTGAAATAGATCCTAATTTCTGCCCTAAGACCAAACCACTTCTCACTGGCTGCAGCATCAGTACTCAGTGCCGGAGTCCATACCTGGGAGATGAGAAAAGTCCATTGGAAATGATTCTTCAGTATTTGCATGGGCAATGTCCTGCTCTGTTGTGGTGCTGTTGCAGAATACCTCACCTTCACAAAAAAATCTGGCAATCTCATCATCATGTCCTTCTCCCTCAGAATTTAAGTTCTGAGGGCCAATGAGGAAGCCTCCTTGGAAAATGCTTTAAAACTCAAAAAAATCTCAATTATTAAGAAAAATATGTAACTTCATGTATATATTGCATGAACATAATTCAGTTTTACAGCCAGTATTGACTCCATAAGAACCAACTGCCTAATTCAGCTCTATATCTGCATATATCTCATCTTAATTACAGGCTACCACACATCTCTCTTTCCAAATATGTTTTGCTTCGTGAAGCACTGAGGATGAATAACCATCTTTCAAAACCATCTAGTCGACCTTTCATTTTCTTTTCTTTTGTCTCTTTTTCCCGCCTCCCATCTTCTTCCTTCCTTAAGTCTTCTTTTTGTCTTCTTTCTTTCCTTTTTTTTTCATTCTTCCATGCTTTTAGTCAGCTTGCAAAATAGCAGTCCAATTCTCAGCTATATTTGCTCACTTATTAATAAGGTATTTTAATTACATATTTCTTCTTAATGAGGAAATGTTTTTTACCTATTGCTATATAAGCTGTACCCAGTTTATTTTACATTGCTGTGTTACTAATCTTGTAAAACATGCTAGAACATAGTGCATTTAAAGCTTGAGTGCTGCAACATAAAATGATTAAAACAATGATTACAACTCATGCAAATCTTTTATAATGCATATATGTAAGCTAGGTTTTAGTATAAAAAGGCTTTCAGTAGTTTAACTACTGGCAGGGTTAAGTGAGAGTCCTTTCTTTGCACTCAAGTACATTTTTTGAAATAGCACAAAAGAAATACTGGAAGGGGAGCTGCTTTGGCTCTGCTGGGGACTTTGCACTGCCACAGGTGTTTCATGGTGTGTATAAAGGATCAGCTTTTGATGAAACATGTCAGCTGATTAAAGGTGTTATATCCCCTTTGACTTTGCTGTGTCCTGTTTTAAATGCAAAAACACCAGAGGAAAAAGGTGGCAGATGAAACATGGAGAGGAGAAAATTCCTCTGTAGAATGTTTCTGTGGTGGTAGACATGTGGTGTTTCGATGTATTTTCTGTAAAGTAGACAGCTGGAAAAATGAAAATTGAGTTTGATCTGGAAACCCACTGTCTCTGCAAAAGATTTGAACTTTGAATAGTACTTTAGGTCTGAAACTAGCTTGCAGAAGTTCCCGAAGTGCATAAGACTGAAAGTTAGAGTTTAAAGCAATGTTGACCAGCATAAGAACTTATGAAGTATAGTAGCAACTTAATGCATTGACATCTGTTCAGAATGGTTTTGGCAGCTTTGGTTCATAGCATTAGTTCTGCAATGTGATTTTTCTGAGGTAGTTAAATTCTTGTTTAATGGAAGTTCAGCTCATGATTAATATGGGAGTTCTGAAAATTAATTCCTTAGCCTGTTTCAACCATGATGTATGTTATAATAGAAAGAACAAATGAACAGAGGGCAAAAATGCAAAAATTAAGAAAAGAGTTGGGGTTTAAAAAAACCTTGATAACAAACAAAATATTCATGCATTTGTGGCCAGGGACATGATTGGTTTTGGCTTCTACATGACATTACATATAGTTTCAACAATAGTAAAGAAATGGGAATAGCTCTATAAATAGCAGATTTTTCACTGAAGCTAAAACCAACCCATACAAGTAGTAACAGAGGAAAAAAACAAAGCCAACCTCCAAACACACAAATTTTATGTGGTTCTAGCCCTGTGGACTGAGTGTGAGTCATGAGGTTTGCCACAATGTTGATTTGTAAGATCATTTTCAGAAGCAGTGGGGAGTCCAGGTCATCTGTTTTATCTGATGTCACCTCTTAGAAGAAGGAGCTGTGCTGTGATTTTGCTAATTTTCAAGTGGCTGGATGGTACAGAAGTTTAATAATGATTTCTCATCAGGGAAATTAAATATCCTTGGAGTTTATAGAGACAATAAGCTCTGATCTGAAGGTGTGCATGCAAGCATGGTGGGAATGTGCTACAAGCAAAAGTAGCAGCTTCTGACATCCAGCATATGAGGGCTGAGATGAGTTGGAGATTGTGTGTTCAAGATGGTCCCACTTGGTAGCTGGGGTCTTCCCTCTCTAATGAGGAAACACCAAGAAAGAAGTTTGAAGTATGATTGTTTTCTTCAGAATTGCCACCTAGTGCTTTGTATTAGTATATTAGGTAAGTGTCTTATCTCCTTCCTGGGATCCCTCACTAGACATAGAGCTTTTCTTCATCAGGATGTTTGCTTTGATGGAGTCAGCCTTTTTGGATGCCCAGGATAGCATACCCAAACTAGCAGTCAGTTTTCAAATTGAATTAATGCAATCACACAGACCCGTAATTTCACATTGATGATGATAAGATTTTAGCTAGCAATGAAAATATTAATTTTAGCAGCTGATTCTTCTTACCCATTAGTTTTCTCACCTTCTGTCTGTTGTGCACACCTGCCTGTAGTTGTACATGACGTACCACAGCTGCTGGGTATGAACTGCCTGATGAAGTTGGGCCAGAAGCTTTCTTGGGAGCTGAAAGCTGCAGTGACAAGATCTGTCTTTGTCCTGCTTCACACTGTACATTTGCTTATTCTGATGGAAACAAGTGCAATCACAAGATGCATCCCTGCCATAATTCTTGACCTGATGAGTAGGGGTTTGACTCATGGGAAATTGTAAGAAAATAGGTTTTCTGCTCATTCAGTGCTTTTGTTTTCTCTAAGTCAGTCTTGTGGTAAAATGGAAGCAGAGCAGGCTGGAGAAGCAGGTGCGTGCGTAGGCAAGGAACAGCTTTGAAACTAATTCCAGTCTGGGTGGGAAAAACAGACTTTAACTAAAGTGATGCTCATTGTGATGTTTTGTGCTAGAGCTTTTCCTCTTTGGTCCTGTTAACTTTATATCCCAGGAGAGTATCAGTGCCAATACTGGCAAATTTTTAGAGCCTTTGTTAAACCTCTTATTTCACAGAAATCTCTGAGCTTTCTGGCTGGTTTGTCTTTTTCTAGCCTAAGCCTTTCCTAAGAAATCCAGCAATTTTCCACTTGAAAATAGCTATGGGTAAAGTCACACACTACTTTCACATAAGATTAAGGGTTTGACAAGGGTAGTGGGAACAAAGAAATTCCAAATTAGGTCTGCTTCATATTTAAACTCCCCTCTCCCAGCCCCTTATTGCACAATAATAAACTTTCCTAATACAAAGTAGGTTGTTGATATACTTCCAAAAAGAATTCCAGTTAGCTGAGGGATGGGATTAAATGGATTAAATAGCCTCCTCGTCTCTTGGTAAAGGGAGGGAAAAAAAAAAAGTTTGGTTAAAAGCACATACAAATGTGAATTTAAATTATTTTGGGTAAGATTGGCCTTCTGAACTGCCTTGCAGATGAGGCTGCCCTCCCTGGCAGGGCCCTGGATGTTGGTGGTGGATGTCTGGGAATGCTGTGTTGGTTTTTTTGATCCCAACAAGTGTGGGAACCCAACCCCCCGGGCCCTTTGGAGGGGGTTCCCACTGCTGAGTCATTTTCTAAGGGTGAAGAACGTGCAGGGCTCTTTGTCTTGGGCTTCAGGGTTTTGGTTTATTCTTAAGTTCAGCACGCTGTCGGCACACACCAAACTTAGCATGCGAGAAGCAAGGCACAAAATGGACCCCAAGCACCCAAAACCAAGGTCTTCTAAAGCTGTTTAACCAAATTGTATTCTAACACATACTTTGTTTCTACTTTTCTACCAATAACTTCTACTAATCTATACACATAACTTCCACATTACTACTTACTCTAACCAATGACTTTCTGCTACAAGTGCTACAGAAAATGGAGCTGAAGAAGGACAAGAAAGAAGAAGGGACAACACCCAAAATCCTCCATCTTGTGTTCTATTTGCTTTCATATTCAAATCCTAAAACCCTAAATTCTTCACCCTGTGGTAAACTACCACTACTACATACAACTACCTGTGTGCTCTAACTCATCCCAAAGTTTTGGGAATTTTTCCCAGGGACAAAGGTTAAAAGCAGTGTTGTGCTGAGGGTCAGAGTCTCTTGAAACAGGCAGAGAGACATTCTCTGTGCCCTGGATCCTAACAATGCTGGGCGTGCGGAGCCTGCGCTTCAGCCACAGCCATTTCAGCAGAGTACGGTCGTGGGCTGGGAGGTGAGATAGCAGTTGGCTAGAAAAGCTCCAAAGAATGTAAAATGTCCTCTGTCAGTCTCCATTTAGTGCCAAACTGCTGTGTCTTACTCAGCCAGACCCAAGGTCTGGGAGTGCCCAAGGACCTCCAGCCTGCTCCTACACTGGTGTTTTTGGTGATGTCTTCCATTTGGGCTGTGTGGTGTGGTTATGGTAAAGGAAATACCTTTTCTTCCGCAGCACAGACCCTTGATGCGGTATGAAAACCATCATTCTTTCTTTTAGGTCTTCTTGTGGCCTTCTTTTCCTAAGAATTTGTGGGGCTTCAGCTTTGTACAAAGTATGCAGATTCTCCTTATCTTACTCTCCCTCTTAATGAAAACAGATTTCTCCTCAACTGTACCCATCTTGTCTTATTTTTCTGACCCCTGAAAACAGGAAATAGCAGTATGAAGGTTCACACCAAGATTTGGCAGCAGCTGAGAGCTTCATGTGTGGCAGATAACTACTGGAGATGTGACTTGGATGTGGGCACATAACTGTTCTCATCTTGGTTGTTTTGTGGCATTGTTTGTTATATCTTGCCCTGTGAAACTTACTGGCCACTAGTTCAACCAGCAATGGGAGTTTTTTTTTTTTCCTTGTGTTTTCAAGAATCCATAAAACGTTTTTTGGCTTCTTTCTAAGGTCTACTAATTTGTCTTAACATATTGCTGTTATGAAGAGTCACATCTAAGAGGCTGAAAACAAATGCATGCCAGATCTCACTTAGGCATCCTGTCTAATTGGTCTTAAGTATAAGCAGTGAAGTCGTTTTGTATTGTGTACATGTTTTTTAAAGCAAACTTTTTGCTGTCTTCGATTTCTATATTAATTTGGAAAACATGCTCCGAGAGTAAAATTTGTTTCACATTGGTTCAAATTCAAATTGAAGCCCTTCATCCCCAACCAAAGAATTTGCAAGGGGGAAAAAAATGGATTTGTTGACCTTATCATGACTGGATCTCATCCTGATCCAGTGCCAAATCTTTTTTAGCATTGAAAGGAAGTGAAAACAAGAATTAAGAACTTTCTCTGATTACTGCTGGGATAGTAACATTTCCTCTACCTGCAATGAAATGCTTCAAAGCAGCCATTTATTCAGGCAGTGTAATTCGGATCTCCTTTTACTGGCTGACTTACATCTTTTATTTTACCATAACACTTGGGTCTGTGTCCTTCCACCTGATTTTTTTTCACCTGAGAGGCATTTCTTCAGAGGGTGGTGACTGATTCCTTCCTGGAGAGGAGGAGCAGAGAGAGTCTGGCATACCCCAGTGGCAAGGCCTGCCTAAGAGATGTGTTATCTCTGTGCCAGAGCTCTCTTGCTTGCTTTTTCTCAGTCTTCATTGATTTTGTGGCATTCATTGAGTGTGGCTTTCCTTCTAGCTTTGTGTGACAGATTAGATAAGACTATATGTATGTAAAAATAGTACCTCAGGTTTTTAACTGTAGGTTGACCAACTAGAGCAAAGGGAGAAGAAGGAGACTGTGTAAAAATGACTGTTAGCTATTTAGCTATAGGGGTACCACTGTGCTTGCCTAGCATTCATGTATTTGAAAATCTGCCCTCAAAGTAAACAACACTGCGCTGTGCACAACCTGTACAAAAGTTAGCAAACATTTTAAATATGTTTGGAAGATTAATAGTGTCACAGTTTTCCTCACCCTGTGGGTGTTTTTTTTTTTCCTTTTTTCCCCCATAAAGTGGTGTACTAGGGGCTCATCAGGCTGTGCATTAAATAATTGAGTTGTTATGCCAACAGGCTGTGTTAAAAGGTGTTACATCAATGATTTCTTTTTCATCCCACTGTGCTTTGATCTCCTGCTATAAAGCAGAAGATCTAACAGTGGAAACTTTTGAAGATGATAGATGAATTGTACTAATTCACTTTTCATAATCCTTACAAAAAATTTCTGTCCTTATCAGTCAGAAAAGATTTAATAGCTGTTGTGTCTTGAAAGTCTCATATTATCAGGGTTGCAAACTATGGAATTACTGTTATGAAATATTTTACTAGGATATTTTGTAATGCTGTTGTAAAAGCATTACATTATCTACGGTGCTGAAACAAATGGTGAAAGTCGAGGCTCACAATATATAAAGCGCTGTAGCTGAAGGAACCATTGTGGCAGCAAGCACTGTGTAGAGTACTGTTTGCAGATTTGGGGAGCACAAAATATGGCATCTTCTAGGAAAGAACAAATATTTGGGCTTATCTCTGGATGAAATTCACACTTATATTTTCAGATTAAGTCAGTAAAGATAGTGCAGTTGTCCAGGATTTCATCCAGCACAATCTTGCCCAATATATCTTTCATTAGTTGAGCTCCCCATGTCTCTGGTAAACCCTGCTTAGAGAAAATTGTCAGCAATGCTTAGAATTATAAAACATGTTCACCAGCTCTAATTATATTTTCTCTCTTTTCTTCGCAATAGCTTTGGGACAGATAATGCTTTATGTCGATGGCATGAATGGAGTGATAAATCATAATGAAACCATCCAATGGCTGTACACGCTTATTGGCTCAAAGGTAAGACTCTCAAATATTCTCATTTTATGTGGTTTTAGTGTTCTTTTAATGCATTTTATTTGTTTTATGCTTTTAGGATATAAAGAGACTGTGTGTTAGGCTCTAAAATATTCCATAATGTTCTGCGTGGAAACCAGGTCACACTGAGATGTTCCTTCTTTGCTACTGTTTTTATACTCTTCTGTCAGCACATACTCTGCTCCTAAAAAGCAAAGATGCCCTCATTACTGTCTGTGCTGCCATTGCACTTCACCATGGAGAAAATGTTTTGGTTTTGTAGTTCGGTTCCCAAAACGTTCTTTGGAACCGCTCTACTCACCATTCTACACTGCTCAGCAGAACAGTTCAGAGTGACCTTCTTAAACTAGAATACAGAAGTTCAATTGACAGTTACCTACAACAATCATCTTGACCAAATGCCTGACAGCTTCACTTTATGAAGATTGTTGTCCAAATACTTCTGACACACTGACAGATTTGGGACTTTGCCCACCTCTCCAGTAAGCCTCTTCCAGTGTTTGTCCACCCTCTCAGCAAAGAAATGTTTCCCAATGTCAAGTCTTCTTTTGCCTGAAGAGCCCTAGAAGGCCAGGTCTGGTACCTGCCTACAGGGTATTCTTTGTTGGTCCCCACATATGGAGACAAAAGCTGAAAGTTGGAATATATGCAGCTTGGGTAGGTCTTCTCCAGTGGAATACTGATTTACATAGTGCACAGTCTACCTTTAAGGCCATCTTTGCTGGAATTGGAAAAGCAAGCAGAACACAGATTCTACTGACATGCCATCCTGAAAGGCCATAGGACAGGTAAACCCACAAATATACCTTTCTCCAGCCTGCTGGCTCTCTTAATAAGCTTTAGGAGGCTTATTAAGGCCTGCCAGGGGCTGCTGCTGCTCTTACCATGCAGGCTTGTACATAGACAGATATGTATGACACAGTAGCTGGAGCAGAGTATAGGAATTGTTTACAACTCAAAAATTGCTGTATATGGTGGAGTTGAGTCCATAGTTACAGTTACTAAGAAATTTCCAGGATTGTTTCAAGTGTCTGAGTCACAGAAAGTTGCTGTTTGGTACTGTAGTGACATAGAGAGGCTGCTGCTCTCACTTTTCCTTTGATAGCTCTCATAAAACAAGGAGTAAGAGCTCAAAGTCCCAGGGGTCCTTTTTTAACTAGAAATTTTTCTACAATGTGCAAACTTCACTGCTGCAGCAGATTGTCTAGTCAAATAACAGATGCTGCAGTATTGAAAGGACGGATTTCTCTTGGGTTGACATACCTATATTGGTAGATAAGTAAAAGTAAGTTAATTATGGTTATCAAATCTTAGGCTTAAAGGGCAGGCTTCATGATTGGGAAAAGATAAGGAGAAACTTTTCCCCAGGGTAAAATGTTCCACTTTTGTCTGAGCCGTGTCCTCTGAGCCATTTGTCCTTCTGAAACAGGGGATGTTGCCACAGGTGGAAAAGCAGTGTGAGATAAAAGAGAAACCGTTTGCTTCATATAGATTCTTGTTTTCTGTAGAACAGATAAAAGAGCAAAAAAGGAACAAAAATACTGCCATGTTGTGACTATTTTAATTCTCTAAAGCACATAATGAGAGTGGAATGGGAGAGAAACATGACTGTATTGCTACTTTACAGATTAAATTCTTTCTAGATTTTCTTGCTCTGAGTACTTCAGCTCTTGGGTTCTTAAGCTCCTTTCTCCCTCCCCCATCTCCAGCCTGAATGATTATCTCCATGTCCTGGCTCAGTGCCTGCAGCTGAGGAATGCAGGCAATGTGCTTTGAATAGTTTGGTTTCAGGTAGCATCAAAGTTGCTTTTTCATTATTCTTCGACTGTCTTGGAGGAGATCTAAGTCCCTGTCTGTGTGCCAGAAGTTAACTGAAGGTATGGCAGGCTTACTGTCAGTGTGGTGGGACAGCTGCTTTATTCACTTAAAGGTGGTTTTGGCTTTCTGTGAAAAATGAAGCCCTGGAATTCGCAATGCACCTACAGTCTGATTTTAAGCCCTGCTATGTTGGTGCCTTTTCCACAGCAAAGATGATGAAAAATATGTTAACATTGCTGAGCGAAAAAGGAATAGTGAAACTGCCAATTAAGTCTTGGGACAAATCCCTCTAATAGAATGCAGGAGGAATATAGTTATTCAGCTGCCACAGCTGTGACACATGGTTTCTTGCCTTCTCAAAAGCTGCGACTGGGTTTAACATATTTAGCAGTGGAGGTTGTTGAATCTGTTCCACAGCTATTTTTTATTGTTTTATCAAAATCTGTAGTGGTTTTCCCCCCTTCACTGCTGCTTGCATCTGCTCTGTTTGCAAGGGGCTGCTGGCTCTGTCCCCCTTGCTCACTTTGAGCAGTGGATTGTCGCATCACACGGGTTCAGCAGAGCACCTCGGGGGCTGGCATGCTCAGCACTGCAACAGCTGTGATTTTGGTACCCAGCTCCAAGATCACTTCATGCACCCAGCAGTGCTTCTGTATATAGATGGGGGAAAGAGGTGGGAAACAAAAGTTTAAATTATTGTGGAAGAAGGACCATAAGCAATTTACTGAAAACCTCCCCAGATTTTTGCCATTGTATTCCTTACTGTTGTTAATTCTGCTGCAGTTTTACCCCTCTGAACTTGAATGAATGCTTAAATTGATGGATTATCAGAAGTTGTTGGTAATCTTGGTGCTGTTATCTTTGCTCTGAATAAAGTTATTAGGGAGGCAGTTAGAATTCCAGGGGTGTGACTGCACTGGCAGTGTTGTCACTGTACCAGTTCAGAGGCACGAGCTGTGTCAGGGTGAAGAACTGAAAAGCAGGAGGAAGCTTAATCTTAGATGACTTGTTTGTTGTGGCACAGAAAGAACCTTTTGTTGCAGATGAGTATTATATAGGCACTAGATTGGAAGTGTGGTGGTAGCAGTACCATTCCTTAGGGGTATTATGTGGAGATAAGAGCATTACTGGCACGTCCCAGACTCTTAGGCCCACTGCTGGTCCTTTGCTAATTGTGTCCAGCTATAAGTGACCACATCAGTGTGTGGCAGTGGGCTTTCACAGGCTGCCTGTAGACTGCTTTCCAGTCATCAGTGGCTGATACATCCCTGGCATAAAACATTGGCAGCATAATGCCGATGTAAATGTACATTGCTACTATTTCATCATTAGTTCTATGGGCAGCAATTCATCAGTGGTTCCCTGTTTGACGAAGCATTCTAGTATGTGTTCAATTATGGGTGTATGGTTACATGCTGTTGGCTTCCAGATAGCTTTAATACATAACTGAGGTCAGCAGTGAGCGCCTGTAGGCTTGCAAGAGAGGGCTATAGCAGGGCCAAGGCTCTAATCATCTTATATAAGCTACAAATTATGTAAATAAGAAATATCAGTGTCAACCAAGTTTTCTTTTAGCATTTGGTGCTAGCATAGGACATTCATGCAAGCGACTTTGGTTCTTAGAGGACAAAACTACAAGTCAGTTGAATGTTAATTAACAGTGCTTTCAGAATTGCTCCTTAATTTTTT
>VWZP01005682.1:209583-415286 GCA_013396995.1 Dicaeum eximium | reverse complement strand
TTTTTTTTTTTTTGGAAACCAGCCTGTCAAGGATAATGCCTTAACTGGCCATGTGCTGTAGCACTCATGTTTCAACTTGACTGTGTCTGAGAGATGATATTTCACCATTTTCTCAGTGTTTCTGCCACCTTTGTGTTACTACTCGTGCAGCTGGAATTAAGTTTTTGTGTTGTATTGCAAATATATTTAGGCTGATTGTAAACAAACTTGAGGCATTTGTTTGTGCTGGCACTGGAGCTCTTCAGTGGATCACTGGCAGGTAAATGGTGATAGCTCTTGGAAAATCTCTTACCCAAAAGAAGGGACACCAATTAAAGACACCAATTAAGGACCTATGTGTTAAGCCTTATTAAGTCTATAGAATGTGTTTCTCATCTGTAGGCATGTATGAGGTTATATATATATATACACACACACAAAAACTTTCTTATCTCTTGGTAATTCCTCTGACCTAGACAGAGAAGGTATAGAATACTTTTAGTGTATCAGTGCTTTAAGTCCTCCAGGACTAGCTATTGACTGTTTACAAAAAGTATGTTTCTGGGCCAAACATCTTGGAAAAAGCATAAGAGTTTATATCTAGAGAAGTAAATGTTTCTTTGCATCACAAACCCAGAAGCTTTTGCCAATCCATCTTAGTTTTCAAAGCCACTTCTAAGGCATAAAGTGGTCCAAAATCTGAGTCTAGTTTCACCTTTTCTTTCCCCCTGTTTTTTACTGCTCCTGATAATGATTATTTTTTCCCATTTGATGATCCAGGCTGTTCTAATTTCCCTCAGGGGAGCTAAAGCCCCTTTTTGGCATTGTTTTCAGTGGAAAATAATCCATTTTCAAAGTGGTGCTGGGTAACCTCAGAAGACAGGGTGGAATGCTGGGCCCAGGCTGATACAACAAGGTTGATTAAAGATTCCTATCTCACATATTGTTTTAATTTTTTTTCCCCTACTTTGCTTCTGTCTCAGTCCTAGATTGCAACATTAACTACAAACTTTAACTATAAAGTTGTTCCCTGTGCCTTGTGTGAACCTTTTTCTTGCTTTGGTATTGAAGAAATTACTTTCTGAATGTTTAAAAATGTAATTCTGTCAGAAAGAAGCAAAAAAAACCTATTTCAAAGCAAAAAGAAAAATAAAACCCAACACGTATCGACAGAACAGTGCCGTTTTAGTGGGTAAATTTGTTGATTGCAAAAGATAAGTCACAGAATCACAGAACCATAGAGTTGCTTTGCATTGGGAGGGTTTGTAAAGATCATTTAGTTCCAGACTCCCCCTGCCACTGACAGGGACACTTTTCCCTAGACCAGGTTTCTCAGGGCCCCATCAACCTGTCTTCAATCAAGTCCATTAGGTGCTGCTTTTTCTGCATGGTGCCAGGGGTGGGTTAAAGCATGCACATGGTTGGTAGTAATTTCATGGGAATATTGAGAGAAATAATATTCTTATACACAAAAAACTCTTTTTTTTTTTTACACAAATGAATAATTTAAGGCATGTGGAGCTAAATACTCAGTCAAAAAGTTTTACCAAATTAATCTCCATTTCACGAGTCATTTATGCTTGTACTACACTGAAGACATAAGCAAAGTTGAGAATACCATAACTTGATCTTTTCCTCAAGAAATTTCTCACCCAATCTTATGCAACTGGATTTTAAAGTGGGTGTCCAAATAAATATCAAAAATTTGTTTGTCATAATGGAGAAGGTTACAATTCTAAGGGGCTTAACAGATATAAATAAATCAAAGTAGTAGTATTAGTAGTCCCAAACCCTAGAGCATGTTGAATGAAATCACTGCCAACCTGGATGGTATACCCTCTTGTTGAGACCTTTGGAAATACTAAGTATTTGGATCTCATTCAATTTTCTGGCCATGTATTTTGAAAAATAATTGCATGTATAGATGGTCTGTGTGTATGCCTGATTTTTGTGTGCTGTGGATTATGCTTTAATCTCAACATGTTTGGAAAGTGATCTCGGAACTCTAGCTAGCTAAAAGAATTAAGAATCCAGGAAAAATCACACAACTTGGGGACCTGCTGTGATCAGTTTTACATATTTTTTTTTCCAATCTGCTGCCCTGTTGGTTAACAAACCTTCCTGCAGCTTCTGACAAATGTCATGCTGCATACAACTTAAGCACAGGCTATTTAGATTGCATCATTGCTCTCTTACCTCCAGCCAATACTCTGGCAACAAGTTTTGTTGTGTTCAGGCCTAGTCCAGGTAGAAATGTTAGCTGGGTATCAGACTAACAGGCTTCCTGGCTCCTTTGCTTCCTGGAAGGGTTCAGAGCTCAACGGAGATGTCCCCTGAAAGCCTAAAATTATTGCAGTCTCACTCATGGGCAGCCTGCGCTTGAGATCTTGGGTTCACCTGTTCTTGGTGAACAGGTACAACTGCTCTGGGTTCACTGAAACCCTCAACATCCATCTCAGCCTAGCAGCTGCCTCTCAGAGCTAATCTACTGTGCATTTGGGCATTGAACTGCTGTTATGAAAATGGCTATGAGAGGGAAAAATGAAATCCTGGCCTTACAGGAACTTTGCTGTTTCCTACCTCTCGAGGTCTTGAGCCTGTGCTCACCCAGGCCACCAGAGAGCTTTCTTCTCATTTAGAAACTGGATCAGCACTGTTGCATGAACTGAGTTTATTTTGAATTGTATTTAATTAGTTCTTTGAAGATAAGGATCAGGATGTTGCAATAAACTTGGAATAGGATACACTAGCCAGCACAGACTGTGTTAAGCACTTGCTTTGGTCTCTCCAACTCAGCAGACAGACTGCTGTGAGTGCTGCTGCTCTTTACCAAACATATTTGTAGGTTGATTTCAAAGTCCTTCCATCAAACATAAAAGTACTTGAGTCCTGCAGCACTGACTATTCCTGTAGCTCCATCTGCTGCATTCACTTCTGAGAATTTTGAAGGGATGAATACACATTTTTCTCTGTTCAAAATGAACTCTTGTAGATTAAGGAGATACTAGAAAACACAGTTTCCTCACAAGACATCAGAGATCTGATTTCAACTCGTTTGAAGTGGAGAATGAGAAAATGTAATGATTAACTGCCAACAATGTGGCAAATGCTCAGATGCAGCTTTTCACTCAGTCTCATCTGTTCAAAACTCTTTAAGAAAGTGTCGGATTAGAGATGAGTGAAATATGTCCAACTATTCCCAGAAAATACCATGCATCTATGCAGATGTACGAATTTCTTGTTGTGAAAGAAAGGCAAGAAGAGAGGAAAAAAAGCAAGAGTTATACTAGAATTAGGTGGGGTAAAAACTGAAAAACAGCCCTAATATCAGTGTTAACAAGATGGCCTTGGTCTACCTCACTGCAGTAGTTCAGTGTCATGGGCCTATTACCATTCACATTTGTGAGCCAAGTGCTGTGCTTCACCCCCTAGCTATTAATATCTCCATTAATTTGATAACAGATTGATTAGTATCTATACCTGCTATTGGCTCCTCGTGTTTTTTAAGAAGCGTTATGTCCAGCATGGCTATGAAAGGAGGAGGTGCAGTGGAAAGTTTGTCTGTATTGAGGACTGAGACGAAAGAAAATGGAGCCTACTTTTTCCAGCATGCTTGAAGCTGCCAGTGGGAAATGTCTTTGACAAAAAATATCAATTGCCTGACCAAAAGAAAATAATTTTTCAGGTGAAACAGAATGAAGAGAGTTGCTCTAAGGATAAAAAGACGCTAGTTATAATCCAGGCTTATGGTATAGTATACACATGAGAGTTTTATGCATATCTAAATGCAGAAATCAACTTGGCCAGTATAAAGCACATTGTGGTTGTTATGGCAAACCTTCTGGGACAGCTGTGTTATAATTTTTCAGGGTAGAAATATCAATAGTCCTAACTCATGAGTTTAATCAGCTGCATTTTCAGGAGTGTTTTAAAATTAAAATAAGCAGCTGTTATCTGCATCTTTTCTGGGAACACTGTTTTCTGAACTCTGGTGCATAATGCTTCAGTTTCCAGGGTTGACCGTTTTCTGGTCTTGCTGCTCTTAGTTGTTATAGTGATGTATCTTTTTTGACAGTGGCTGTGGTGCTTGGCAGAAGGCATGTGGGCTATTAGAAAGTTTAGCTGGAGGAGCAGGGAAACCTCTTCTGGTGCACAGTCCTTGAAATGTCACCAAACTCAAATTTGTTAGCTCAGACCTTTAGTGAAGGTCAAGTGATAACAGTTTTCTAAATCTATTTAATAGTTAAAATAAGCATTTGCAAAACATCCTGTAATGCTGGCAAACATCCTCTGGGCTCAGGCCTTCTTTCATGCTGTACTGACAGGACCGTGTCAGTGGTTTGTGTGGTACAGGAGATAGATCACTATGAAACATAAGAAAATTCCCTATGAAACATAAGAAAATAAGAAAATGAGATTGGCTCAGTTGGTTACAGCACAATTGTAATAGCACCAAGGTTGTGAGTTCCATCCTTGAACAGGCTATTCATTTAAGATATGGACTTCATGATCCTGGTGGGTCCTTTCCAGTTTAGACTATGCTGTGATTCTGTGGTTCTGTGAAAATGCACCATAGTGAATGGATATGTTTCCACAAAGTACCAATACCTCATCTGAACTGTGTGGTGAGACCAGTGTAAGAAACAAACCTGGCATCCAGATCTCCTGAGATTTAATTGAGTGTCTTGGATTTCAGGCAGAGCTTTTGGTTGTTCTGCCAGGAGAAAGAAACATATGGGGGTGGAGGGTTGCAGTGATGGTGCTGAGAAGCCTCCTGTACTCCTACAGAAATAAGGAGGTGGCCAACCTTTTGCATTCTTGAGTAGGTGTTAACATTCTGGGATTTTATGACTGTTAAAGAAAGGGCATTATGGTTAATTTTTACTTATTCAATCAGATTTGAAGAATGCAGGTATTCCATCCTTATTTTAACAAAGCTTTGGGCTCGATTTACATATTTATCCCAATACATTATGATATTTATTCTGTGACAAACAGAGTTCAATTAATTCATAGGATGTGGGTGGGATGTTTTTCTTAATCACTTAATTTCTCAAACTGTTTGTAGTAAGCTTCATAACTTGGTAACCAAGTTTGTTCTTCCTCTCACCTCCATTTTTATGATTGCTGAATTGTTATTAAAGATTTTTGAGAACCGCACAATTAGTGTGGATCCTTTCTACAGGATTTTGAAGAAATGCAAGGAGAGTTTTCATGAAAGTAGCAGAAATTCCACACAAAGTCTCTTCAGATATTTGTCTGTGCAAGGATTTCTTACTTCTGTAAAAGTATGACTTGAATCTGCTGTGTACTCTGCAGCCACAGCTATGAGGCATATAGGACCCATCTTTTTCTGCAGAATTGTGTTGCTTAATCTTCTCTCTCAGTTATTTTCCTGAATATTCTCTTTGTGAATAGAAACTGAATTAATATATACTTCATTGCCTTTATTTTTCCTCTTAAATGCATCCTAATTTTCTTCTTAAATCAGTATCTGTCCTCGTTCCCATATGTATAGTGCAGTAGTGGAATTCTGCCTGCAGGAAAGAAGGTGATATCCAACATTTTTTGCAGCATCATGTAAACCAGATCCGAGACAGTTCAGCCAGCACAGCAGTTAATATACCAGTGTTTTGCTTGTAGCTTAGCCTGGAAGAATGGCCCAGATAGGGAGAGAGTTTTTACATTGAGAGACCCAGGCTGAATCCAGCTTCCAGGCACATTCTTGAACCAGTTTTCAAATGCCTTTTTGCCTTGGTCCCTCATCTGGAAAATTGGTATTTGGATTTTAGAGCCCTGGAGGAAGAACATAAGGGAGTAGAAGGAGAGATTATATGTGAAGACAGATACGTAGGTAAAAGTTGAATCTAATTGTTACCATATCTGTTCTTTTGGCATCACTCAAAAATGTTTGTCATTCTTTTATTAAGATCAGTTGTTCTTTACAGCAACGGCTACTAGCTGAATATACTTGGATAACAGAAAAAACATGCTGTATCAAAAATGGAAACTACCAAAACACACATGATGGCTCTGTATTCAGCATGTAGTGCACCTCAGGGAACCTCTCAGTTGCAACCAGCTCAGGTCCCTCACCAGGGTATTACCCAGGACTCATCGTGGTTACCTTACAGATTTTGTGTTGGTCTCCTCAGTTACAGGACTTGTCCTTAGGAAGAAGGAGTCTGGTAAGATGTGTGGACCTCAATTACTTTTCATAAGATCAAGATCAAAAGGAGGGTTCTTTGATAGGTTTTCTTTCTTCCTTTTTTTTTTTTTTTCCTCTCCACAGTCCTCTAAGAGTAGTTTATACCACATAAAGCCTTTTCAGAATAATTTCCAGCATACCAGCAGGTTTTCTAGCTGGCTCCCATGATACACTGAAATGAGCCTCATCTGGGCATGCTGTGTACTCTCTTCCCATATTCTGACCCTCTTTGATCACAGCAATTGAACAAGGAGTTCAGATGCTTCCTGGTTTGCCCCCCTCTATCTCTCCACTATGTTCCCTTTTTGAAGACCACATTAACAAAAAACAAGAATGTGATGTTCAATATAAAAAATACTGTTAATACCTCAGCCAGCATGGAATTTTTTTTGTAGATTGGTCCCTTTTATTATTGAATTGTCTCTTCTTATTAGAAGACACCCAACTGTAGTAAATGCATGCTTTGGCTTTTTCATTTCCAGCAGCATGTAACTGCTTCTTTAGCTCAGTAATTAAATTAAAGCAACCTCTCAGAAGCTATTTTTCTCCACTGCACTTTAAATGTCAGTGGGGTTGTCTAAGCATCTTTTTGTTATGATTTTGGAGGGAAATGTAACACTTCTCTAACTTACAGTATGAATGCTTCTGCTTCCCTAATTAAGCTTTGCATGTGACACAGGCTTTCTTGTAGAAAAGAAAGAGTAAAGTGGGACAAGAGACTCCCACAGCTATTAATGTACAGAGTTGTTTCAAAACTGTTAATCCCTGGGGACTTTGTTTTAGTTCACTGTGTTTTCCTGAAGATACAAAATATATTAAAACTATATTAAATATATAATATGTATGATGTGTATTAAGTTTAGTAAAATATTTTACTCTATTTATTAAGTAGAGAAAATAGAATTCCCCTTCATAATTTTTGCTCCTCTGTGTCACTGCCACGCTGTGTGCTTTGCAGTGCTTTCTGTTCAGGTAGTTTTTTCTTTTCCCCCTTTCTCACCTGCAGTCTAGCTTCCACAAATACACACTCTTCTCGTGTTTGGTGTTTCTTGGGCCACTCTTAAAAGCACACAGGAACTGTAGAGCCTTTTGCAGTAAGGATCGTGCATGGCTGTAGGGGGAAGGACATGATAGACCACCTGAAAGTAGGTTTGCTTCCAGATCTGCACTGCTCAGATGGATGTCCGTAATAGCTCTGGATGCAACAGAGAGATTGAATCCACAGAAGGCAAACTTGCTTAGAATCCTGTTATAGTTTTGTCACTGGTCTGCAAAATGTTCCCTTCTTGTTTCCTTGTCATCCCCTTTGGGTGAAGGGATGCGGTGTGAATGCCCAAGGTCAGCTTCTGGCAGTGGAGGATCATTCATAGCAGAGCATCAGACAAAAAATGTTGATTCACTACAGAGAAATTGAAGGCTGTGTTAAAGGCACGTTGCCATTTACTAGGGTGGCTTTTGTATAGGAAGAGCAAGGGCTCCGAGGGTGTCCCAAGGCATTGGGCCATGGGACAGGATCTGAAAACTGAGCACAAGATTTTCCTGATGTTATCATGCGATGTAGTACTACAGTTACTCATCTTGGAGGTTGTTTTGTTTTATTTCCCTCCTGCTCAGAAGGGTGGGTTAGGATTATTCATCATCTTTGGCTAAACCAGCATGAAGTTATATGGAACAGATGGACCAGACTTACTTTTCCTATAGGTCTGAATAGTTCAATCCCAGTCTGCACCATTTATGGTACTGTGGATGTTAAAACACTGATAGCATCCTGCCACTTGAGTTACTGGTTAGTTACAGGAAAAAAATGAAGCCTAAACCAGCATCCTTCTCATTACCACCCTTTTCACAGTATTGTCTTCCAAAGCTTTTTCAGTAGATTGCCTTTCATCACAGACGTAAGTTGCAGTCTGAGAGGGAAAAAGGGAGACATTTCATTTGTTGGACTTCCAGGAAGTTTTAGTCTTTTCCTTTTCTTTGAAACCATGCTTTTGATTTGTATATCTGAATTAATTTTAAATCATTCTTTGTCAATAAAAATAGTTTGTTTGAATGTCCTGTATGTTTAGAACCAAAGGGAAATGAAAGTATTGAAAATTTTAGACTAGATAGTAATACCTCCTGCCTTCATCTGAGGTTCCAGCTTTCCTGCCTGGACACATGCAGATGAAAGCTGATAGACTCATTTTCTCTGACTGCTCTGGAGAAGCAGCATCCTCAGTGGTGGCCACCGTGTACTTGACAAGAGACCTGACAGGACACATCCTGTACAGCCAAGATGCAGAAAATACTGCAGCTGTTCTCGTGTAGAAGGAAAAAATACCAGTGAGGAGAAGGGAAAAAAAAGCAACTGGCCTTTCCTGCCTTAGAAAAGGCATCCCACAGCACCACCTAGCAGGCACAGATGGATATGAATTAACAGTGTGAGGACAGGACTGGAACAAAATAGCCCTGGAAGAATACAATGTTGAGCAGGAGTACGTGCTTTAAAACACCTGTTCTATCTAATACCTAGCACAGGTTATTGAGATAAACTGAGTTGTGCTGTCCTTCCCTCAGGCAGCTGATACCCTTTAGTTTTGGGTATTTGTAGCTTCATACAGCTAATTAATCTCTGTGCATGTCTAATAAAATGCATCCTCAGTTTTGGGGTGTTATTTGTAATCTGGAGTTTTTCTCTTTAACTCCATGTATTTCTAACACACCTGGTTTGATCAGAGTGATGGCATTACTTATCATGGAATTTTATATTTTTGTCTGCAGTCAGTCCAAGGTGCTGGGGAGGAATTACCCAGCTGCCTGCTGAGGAATACTGCCAGAGCACAGATTCTGAAGAGGCCAGCAAGCACATCCTCATCCCACTCCCATGGCTGGGAAAGATCTATTATAAAATAGTTAAGCTGCAGCTGCTAGATGTCTCTGATTTTAAAAGCAGTTGTTTTACATGTTTATTTTTCCAGGGGGCCCAGAACATGGAGCTTTCTTTTGAGCTGCAAATGTGTAAAATTTATTTGCGAGTCTATAGCAGCCTATTGCCTCTATTTTATTTGGTTAATTTTGTTCATCTCCACAGCTTACACAGCCTTTTAGCCTTCATCCTGCCATCCCAAACAGGCAGAAATTAAAGGCTCTAGCAGTACCCACTTGTGGGAAGCTGTCTAGGAGATGGAAAGGAAAAGTCAGGGCTGCAATTAAATGCTTTCAGAGCATGAGTTGTAGTTGGTTATGCTGAGCTAGAGCAGCACTGTTTCTCCTATGAATTGTGCTGTTGATATATGGGTTCAAAAAAACTCAGTAATTAGGGAGGAGGAGAGGAATAGGGCTTTCAGCTTGTAGACATTTTTAGTTTGGCATTATGCATTTAGGCTGATCTGCTGTACTACTCAGAGGCAGTACCAAGAGATCTCTGGCAGCAAGGCTGAAATCCAGTTCTTTCCAGGTTTTGAGATCTTATTTTCCTGGTTAAAGCAGGTGACTGTCTATCAAGACTCTTAATTTGCTCCGTAGCACTGACAAAAGTGTATTGTTCTTAGTATTATTATTATTATTAAGAAGAAGAATAATATTCTAGAACAGTACAATTAAATCCCTCTGTGGAAACCTAAAATAATTATTTCAAATATTGTGAGACATTTTGCTCTTATAAAAGGAAATGTGCTCATGTAGTAGTTTGGCAGGGGGAGTGGAAACACCACCAGAAAAAGCCAAATTTTTTTCTGGTGCTTCCATGGTTTCTGTGGTAATATCTTTCATGCCATTCACACGGTTGCTCCATGTGAGAACCTATCATGAAAAACTTTGTCAAAGCAAGCAAAATTACGCCAAAAAGTAAGAGTTCAGCGTGATTTTAGTACTCTCAATCAAGTCACCTCCTCAGAACCTGTACTCCACTGCGTTGAAAGGGTCAAATCTCAATTACATTCACTTTTGGCTAAATCTATAGGAACTATTCCCATCAGGCATTACACAGCTACCTCAGTGCATTTCAGTTGAGTTTTCTTGGATACAAAGGATCATGTTCTGGAGCAGTTAATTTTACTGCTTTTGTGAACTGCTGCCCCTCATTAAGGCATCACTGTAACTACTGATTTTGTCTGCAGTTACTCTTGACTTCAGAAGAAAGCGGAAGTAATCGGTTGTGGTTAGTTCAGGAAAAATAAAGGGTTGGGTGCTTTTTGTTGGGTTCCCCCCCACACACACCCCCCCTGCCCTGCTGTCTCCTCTCTATCCCTCTTTCTATCTGTACTGCTCCCAAAGAACTGAAACAACAGCTCAGAACTGATCTATGATGCAAGTCAAATCACTGCTGATTTTGATTTCATGCTTCTGTGGGTTCAGCTCTTTGAAAGACCCTGGCAATTACTTGGCTCAAAATTATTCAAGTCCCAGATGCTGAATAATTCTTAAATACTGCATCTGAAACAGGTTTCATTCTGATGAAACAAACTGAAATATGTGTGAAACAATGCCACAAACAATGCCACATCTCACTGTGAGTGGCTTGGTCAAATGTGCTTAATCTTTAGGTCCAGAACTGTGCACTAAGGGTTGGATGAAGAGAAACACAGACTCTGGAATCTGATCCCTTGTCCTGGTCACTGCTGCTGCAAACCTACCTATAGCTTGTTAGCTACAGCCTCTTAGGCATATATAGGAACATACTTGACTTCAGTTACTACATTGCCCTTTGGTGTGTTTAGGCTTGTGGTCACATTTCAGGTGATTTCAGAGGATGCTCTATTGAACTTCTGAGGCTTTTTTAACCTCACTTGGGAGATAGGAACCTAGTCCAGTCTTGTCTTTGAGCTGTACATCCAGATTTCTAGATAAGTGGGGAGGCTACACGTGCAGATGGATTAGTTCAGAAGCCCTGTTGGACCTCTCAGTTCTGAACATGAGTTTCCAAGCCTTGAGTACTTTTCATAGCCATGTTCCATTTCTGTTGTATAGAAAATATGTTTCTATCCCTTTCTGTCTGCTGTCAAACTAGACCCAAAGTGAGCATTGCTGTTACTGTGGTGTTTTTGAGACACAAAACCTGTGAGTCATTGGAGGTTCCTCAGCAAACCACTCAGTATTCTCTGAAGTGCTTGAGAAAATGTAATTAATTTAATATACAATATCACACATTTTTACTGTAATCCCAGACCACACCTGGTGTCCAGAGAACTGCTTGGATCTCATTACATAAAAGGTCTTGTCTTCACATGATATGTGAACTGAGAACTACATTTTGGGCATATGTATGGGCATTTAAATCTTAACCCATACATGGAACTGCTTTGTTATGCTGAAATTAGGTAATCTCTGTGATCTGGTGAAAATAAGTGTTAGGGATTCTTTGTCCCTTTCAGTATGTGTGTGTTTGCAGACTGGTATGGGTGTGTGAGAGAGACACCATCCTGGACAACTAATTGTAGGCTTTGCAGAGAGTTGGACAAGATGACCTCCAGAGAGATCCTTTCCAACCTCAACCCTTGAGGGAATCATCTGAATTTCCTCCTCCTTTTTCTGCTGTAGTGGTACCCACATACGTTTGCTTTATACTTTGGGGAAAACTGTACAAGCCGGATCTTTTCTGAGTTGTAACAAAGGCATTTGCTTTTAGTCAAACTACAGTTGGGATCTGGACGTGGGGGTTAGTGAAGCTGAAGTTAACTTCATCTAATCTGCAGATCTTGGGAACACAAGGGAATGTGAGTGTGATTAGAGTTAAGCCCATATTAATAAGCCTTTGCCACATCACCAGAAAGTGCTGCATGGAAACAATTCCATTTCTCTTATCCAAGCAGGAGTCTGAGGAGTCTTTTTAATCTTTTTGTGATTCAAAACCAACCATACATATTTTCAATTTCTATGGTTTTTTTTATTTGCTGTAAAATTGGGGGTGGATGTGGTGAGTCTGGTTGATAAAAGTCAGAGGAAGGAGGTAGCTTGAGATACAGAAATTACATTATCTCTTTGAACAGTGAGCTTTGTAACTCCTACAAAATAGTTATCTCTGTAATATAAGAGCCCTGTTGAGAGAAGCCTACAATAATATAATGTATTATTGTAGTTGTCCAGCTATATGCAGAAGTTGCCTACTTGCTAGCATTTATGAAAACCAAAATTGAGAATATCTCCATCCCTCTCCTCCTCTGGCAAAGGAGGGAGTTAGAATAATGTGACACTGCTAGGAGTGTGTAATTAAGCAGTGCCTTAACTGATAGGCAGTGACTTGTGTACTCATAAATCAGGTTTCTAAATGGCTCCATGAAATATTCTGCCACTTGCTTCAGAAACCCACCATATGGGAAGCTGGAAATGTGTCTGGTCTGCTACATTTTTGTTTTCATCATGAACTTTTTTGGATTTACAAGAAAGGTATCTGGACTAGACTAATGATGAGAACTGGATTTGAGGACAGCAACCTCTTCCAGATTTGGGACTGACAAACACATGATTGCTGGAGAAATATGACCACTTCTGTTATGTTCACATGTCCCCCAGAAAGTATCTTTATTCATTAACTGTACTTGGCAAGTTGTCCAAAGGTAAATGTGTCCGGTTTTGCAGTCAAACATCTGCTTCCGAATTCCTTTCTATGCCTGATAATACTCAGAAGTTTGAGAATAGAGAAAAATCTTCAATCTATATGTACAGTGAAATAATAGTGCTTTTATCATTATAGTAATCAGTGGAAAATATATATATATATATATTCATCCTTTCTCTAGTTTTACTTTATTACATATTCTTTCAAGAAGAGTTTGTGGTGGGTTTGTCCCCTGGTTTGATGTGTGATTTGTTCTTTCAACAGTTTTATCATTGCAGTAGTTCAAACCAATAACATTTGCTTTTTAGGATGCTTAAAAAGAATAACCTGTTAACAATGAACTGCTTAAGAAAGACGTTGCAATAGGTAATATTTTATAATGTGGATTCTTTGTTGACATACTATCTTCAACCATTTCCACACACTTTATTCATAGGTTATGATTTTGTTTTTGCTGTTGAAATGTCATCTATAAGATTGTACAGTGTCAGGAAAGAACTGCTAACCATATCATTAAACTTACAGTTGTTTTCAGGTGAAGTTATTTAAACACAGGCATAGTTTGGGTATTTAATATGAGTACATTTTAATGAAACTGTTGAAAGAACAAATTTCACGTGCAGAAAACCACAGAATAATAATAGAGTAGTTTTCCACTGTACTTGCAAAATCAAATAGTTTTTTCCCCTAGGGTCCTTCATCTCAACCTTGATATTATTTAAACAGGACATTGCCAAGGCCACTAACTGTAGCAAGTTGTTTCAAAAGCAGTAGAACTAATGAAGCAATTTGTTATCTTTGTTTTCCTTCTTCCCTGCTTTTTCCTTGCCATCCCACATGCTCTTGGTGGCTTGGTCCTGCTGTGTGTCCCCTGCCTGCTGCCTTTCATGCAAATGCCAGCCTGCAGCTTGGCTGGTGGAAGGTGAAGACTGAGGACTCATTTTCTAGCTGTGTCCCTTTCAAAATGACTGGAAACTTCCTTTTCTCTTATGAGATTGCCCATCTTTTGTAATGCCATTTTCAACTTGAATAGGAACATAGCTCCGTTACTGTCAAGTGTGACAGTGCAGTGGGCAGATGGATCCCATAGTTACAGGAAAGGATCCAGAAGTAGGCAGTGAGAGGGACAGCACAGCTGCCTAAGGAAACAAGGGTGAAAATGCTGTGCTCCTCATGGCTGTCATGTGTTTCAGTGGGTTTAATTTTGTTAAGAGGCTCCAAGAGAAGGTACTCTAGTAGTTTTGTTATTTCTCTGTTTTCCTCTGGCTTTGACCATAATGGATTCATTTTATTGGTGATGGCTTTCACAATCAGGGACGGGGTGACCTCTGAGCTCCATTTGAGCCACTCTGTGCTTTGGCCAGGAGGAAAATTAATGTCCTAAAGATGTTAGAGTTCTGATATTCTGCTTTGTACACAGGTCCCATATCAAACAGACAGAAGCTTGTGAAGCATGCTCTGCTGCTGTCATGAGGAAATTTCTGGTCACCAGCTATATAAATCAGAGGTCTGACTATGATAGGGAGTGGGTCTTGGAAGAAAGTAGTTTGCTGTGGAAAATTGATGTGGAGCAAGTGAACTTCCTTCTACATAACTCCTAACCACTCGAGAAAATGATGCAGTAGTGATTTGATCTTAAATCTAAAGACTTAATTTGGAATTCAAAATATTTCTGAAAACACACATTAGTCACATATTTACTTGGAGGCTTAAAAGAAGAAATAAGATGCAATGTTGCATCTTCTGTTTGCCTGCTTTTCAGCATACATCATAGAACTGTTGCATGACTTGATTAATTGTAGATGACTTTCAGATCCTTAAAAGCTTTGCATGAGATACCTTAGCATTAGGTTATTGAATCACTTCTGTCTTTGAAATTAATTGCCTTTTGTCTTGAGTAAGGTGACTGTGTATTACATTAGATGTTTTCACAAACCAAGATGTCATGCAGCAGTATAACAAAAGCTAAAAGAGTGTGATATCAAAGGGATTTCAGAGCAGGGAGTGAAGATAAAGTCCTATCTGTAATTAAGTTCATAAAAAATCTTTTCCTCTTCCATTTTTTTTTGTAACACGGCTAAGGAAATATCAACTTAGCCCTGCCCAAGGAAAAGAAGTTGCTGAAACTGCCAATCTCTCAAACCTTTCCGGTTGCCAGAGGTTCAGCCCAATGACCATCTGTTGGGGACAGCGTAGTTCAAGGCCAACATCATACATCAATTTAGGGGGCTGGTGGGAAAGCTCAGCATGTAACTGCTCAGTTATAAGGAGGAAAAAAAAAACAACAACATGCCAAATGGCCTTAATCATATTTCCCCTCTGTAGATGCACAAACCCCATTCTTGTGATCCATTTTAGTTTGCAAACTCCCTTCTAATATGGAATTCAGATGCTGCATGGCTTCAAATCTTGTTGCTTTTTATCTAATTACCTTACTCTTTCCAAAACATGCAATCTCACTGCTGCATCCATTGCTGAACAGATCATCAGGGTAGTGCTCAAGAGAAACAAGGTTATTTTTCATTGGTTCTGCTGATCAGAAACACATTTTATTTAATAGACATATGACTAATTCCTCAAGGCCCATCATGTTTAACTGTGACTTACAGACTTTAGGGTCATGGATTTGCAGGAACTACCAAAAAATGGCCTAGTCAGGCAGTATGTTTCCAGATGCTAAGTTGTGTTAGAATGACATTATGCATATCATAATATATTGTTGTTGTTGGTTTTGCATAAAGCTAATTTAGTATGTACCTAACCAAGATTTTGCTATGTAATGAAATGAACAGACTTTACTAGACAATTTGATTCTATGATCCATAGCAGGAAAATGCTAGAAAACTGGGGCTACACATAAATAAGGTGCATATTTGTAGAAGACAAAAAGAGAATAAAGAGGTCTGTTCCTTATCATGTTTGATAGCACATTACACACAAGCATGAGTTTAACCAGAAATTGGTTCTCATGTTACTGTGGTTTCTCTCAAGCTAAGTGTTTTATACCTTATTTAAGATAATTCAATCACAATCTTTATCCAGACTGAGAAGAGTTCTGGAGGTACTGGTAGTGTTTATTTTCCTGGAGTCCTAAAAGATACCCGTGTTTGGGAATGGTTAATAAAAGAATCAACAGATGATACAATGAAACTGCACTATTTGAAGAGAGAAAGAAAATTAAATCTGAGTGTAAATCTTTACAAGCGAAGCATAATTCCTGGTCTGGACACAGGCTGATGTCAAATTTCCAGTGAAATATTTTTGGTTTGTGTTTTGCAATGGAAAAAACTAAAACTTTAATTGAAACCAAACCCTTTTGTTTCAGCAATATCTGAAAAAGCCAAATAGGCATTTAAAACTGTGTAACACCTAATTGGCCTGTGGTTGGGCCCCTGACAAAGGTGCAAGGACACCAGCTCAGGATTCACCTGAGAGTAAGGAAGTTTAATCCCTTTATGTCCTATAATCTCCAAGTCCTACCCTGTCCTCCTTTCTAGCTCAATAATTACATGTAATTTTTACACAATGAACAGTTCTTGTGGGAGACACTGGAGGGATTGGTCTGGTTGTAGGGGGGAAAAGCAGAATGAGATTGCTCTTACTTTGTGTGTTGTCCTGGAGGGCTGTGAATGGTCTTTCATTCATCCTGTCATGAAACAAAACAAAAAAAAAGTCTTCTCAGACTACTTCATGGGAGCAGAAAATCACTTCCCTGCCTCTTCAAGATTGTCATTAATATTCCAAAAGGAGGAGAGGGGAATGCTCAAAAAAACCCTGTAGCATCTCATGTCTTGTGCCAAACACTGCAGCCTTAGGTTTATTCAAACAGTGTCTGTCTAATGTGGCAATTGCTGTAAGAGAAATGCAGCTACATCAGTAATTCATTAGAAATAACTTAACACAGGGCTGACTTCTACCCTGAGCATATTCTTTCAGAGCTTACATCACAACTGCATGTATTCATCTGACTGCCACTTTGACCTGCAGCATGCTTTGATTTCTTCTATGAGTTGCCTACTTCTGTGTACAGATGTTTTTCTCGAATTTCCCCCTTCTTCTGGACCATGATTGATGGTGTAAATAGTAATTTCCAGGCGTGAGCCTTTTTTTTTTCCTGTTGACCATTCACTAATCACTATTTGCTCATCCCTGTGTTTTGTTGGTAGGACAGAAGAATTTCTTTTTAATGACATTCTTTCTCTTCATGTCAGAAGTCTCACCACAGATAAATGACAGATACACACCACATACATAACAGCACACAGAACATGTATTCATTACCCAATACATTTGCAAGGTTCTGAGAAACTTCATTTTCAGAATAGTAAATGCATGTATTTCTCTGCCATTCCTAGCATTACACATTCTGTGGAGGAAAAAACTTAAAGGAACATTCAGAATAAAAAGACTGTTGTTTAACTGATGATTTTGGAGCATCTTGCATCTAAGCCTATAGGGGTTTTCATCTCAATCTAAGTCCTTTCACAGCTTCAGTCCTGAGCTTGCAAAGCCCTTAGCAGCAGTTCATTTGCCTTATTTAAGCATCCCTCTTTGAAGATTTGAGCAAGAAATGGCTGAATATTAAAATGCAATCTGGCATTGTTTTAATATAAAACTTACAAAAATGTCATTGCTTAAAATATAGATATGGCATCATATGCATTCTTATTTGTTCTATTGGTACACCAGCCCACAGAAAAATAGCTTGTTTAATAGTTACATCCCTAGTGATATAAAATGCCTAGGTGTTCACAATATTCAGTACCTAGGATGGGGGTTGCTCACATGCTTTGTGCATACTGTATTTAACTGTTGCCTCCCAGCTTTGTGATCCTCCCTGTGCCATGCACACCCTGTGACTTGGGCAGATGCTGCTTCTCTGAAAAGAAAGTGGAGGAATTGGCCTGTGTTCATTGCAGTTCATCAAGCAGCTTTTAGAGCCCCAGCACATATGAATTCTTCTTTCTGGTAAAGGAAGATTATGAAGTTTTGTTTGGTATTATGTAGGTAATTTGAATTTTTAAATTTTCCATCTTTAAAAATGTTGCTTTAAAGTTCTGATGGAAAATAAGACTAATGGGAAGTTCTTGGTTTAGGTGACACAGAAGGATCTCATTCTTATGATCATTCCTGCCTTCAGGACCTATGAATAAAAATGAACTGAATTACTGAATAGACTTGTCACCTGGTTTTGGAGTGAAGTAACTGACCCCAAATGTCAGTTTTGGACAAGAGAGAAACTAGAAAGAATTTTTGTTGTTTCTGTGTTTTGTAAGGCACTTGCAAATCCTAATATTAGGGAGCTTCAAATGTTTTACCCTCTGATGTCTTTCCCTTTGCTTGTTTGGCACCCCAAGTCCCAGTTTTGTCTGGGTTATGTAAGCACTCCGTGCAACACATTTCCAAAGCTCTTTCTGTTGGTGTTAAGGCTCTTTCCGATGTTTAGCCAGCCCTGAATCCTTCTGAGCCAGCTCATCTCCAGTCACCACAGCAGAGGTGGCTCTTCCTGCTTGTGCCCTCAGCGCTGGAGTGCTTGGCTGGCTTTCTGTGGCTCAGGTATGGGAAAGGTTCATTAAGATGTTGGATGCAATGGAGACATAGTTTTACATAAATATAGGTGAACAGGTGAAATCACGTTGCAGAGATTTCAGAAAATTTAATATTAATTTAAAAATTGTGGGATGCCGTAGAATCACAAAATAGAATGGTTTGGATTGGAAGGAACCTTAAAGATCACATAGTTCCTACCCCTCTGCCACTGGGTTTACTTCCACTATACCAGTTTATTCAAATCCCCATCAAACCTGGCCCTAAAAATTTCCACGAGTGGAGAATCAACAACCTCTCTGGGCAGCCTGTTTCAGTGCCTCACCACCCTCACAGTGAAGAATTTCTTCCTAACACAAGTCTGCTCTCTTTCAGTTTATAGCCATTATCCCTTCTTTTCTTAAGATCTGGGAAATTACAGGTGTTTCTTTGAGCAGCACCTAATTTGATTCTGTGTACTTATTCTGAATAAGAGAATACAAATTGGAACAGGTGTTAATAGGGTGCTTTTGTGTGAATGAAGGTCGAGGGCAGTGAGTGCAGTGGGGCCCACCACGATAGTGAGATGGGGTAGAGCACGTGCTATACAAGGAAAGAAACTAGATTTTTTCACCTAAGATAAGAAGGAAAATCATATTAGGGCCATTCCAACTTAAATTATTACTCTGAGATTCTCTCAAGCTTAATATTTATATTTCCTTTTTCCTGATTATTACAAAGGAAAAGAATATATTATGATAATATTGTGATAATACTGTATATTATAATATTACCATATAGTATTAATATTTATTATATATATTTGTTGCTTATTATAATACATAGTGGCTTTATATAAATACACTATATATATATATATATGTGTGTGTGTGTGTGTTTTATTTAAATATATATATAGAAAACCTTCCATTCCAGGAAGATCTTTCCTTCTGTGAACAGAAAGTGATTTTATTCCCTTGTAAAACATGAAATTGAGTCAAATTGCAGGTGCTGGTGGGATGCCAATGGGCTCTTCCTGAGGCACTAGGTCTGAAGTTTGGGGCACCTCTGCACCCCACAAGAGAAAAGGGTTCCAGCTTCCCTGTGCACATCTCCCCAGCAGGCTGAACACTGCTTGTACTGGGTGTTTCTTTAGCTGCAGCTCTGCCTGGTTGTATCTTACCGAAAGGATGAGTACCTGACCTACAGTAAGTCCAAGTCCTTCACCTGGATTAGGTTTCAGAGGATTTGGCTGTAGTAAATCTTTATTTAAAAATTCAATGCCTATTTCTCCTTTAAACTTGAATAGCATAAATCCAAAGTAGCTACAGCTCCCCAAGTAAAATATTTTTATTAAATTTCCTTTTTACTTCTTCCTTTTTAAAAGGAAATATAATTGAATCCTGAATGTTTCAAACTGAACTCTACAAGTTTTGCTTTGGTCTCTAAGTCAATGAACTTTGTGACAACATTCCTTGTAAAGGTTAAAGCCTTTCAGACAAGTGATTAACAACTGAGATAAGCCCTTCCATGAGACATGAGTTCTGCAGCCTGTTGTGTGGTATCCCTGTCTGAGTCTGGAATTGTCTAAATATAAAGAGATAAAAGGGAAAGGGATTGCCAAACTGCGCTGTATAAGGTAAAGCGAGTCAGAGGGAAAAGGTTTATAATTTTTCTTCTTCCTTTTACGTTGCTGGCTTGTTCTTATCTTTAGCCAGAAGATGCTAACATAATTTCCTCTCTATAAATTGGCTTGCACATGGTACAAAAACACAACATGAACTTTCTTTTCTAGCTTAATAGAGGTTTTGATGCTTCAGTGTTTGGATATTCAAGAATCCTGATTTAATCTCAGAACTGTTAAAAAATTATTTTACCAAGCCAGTGAGCATGCATATTGCCTCAATGAGCCTTCTTTTTTTAACTAAGCAGCAATATTTAAGATGGAAATTTGGATTTTATTAGAACAACCAGTGTTTGCAAAGTGATAATAACAGGACTTTTCTTGAGCTAGCATGTCTACCTCTTTTGTTGAGTTTCTAGTCCTGTTTGAAGTAGAAGTGTGATTGGCCCATGGGTTTTAACAAAACTGATTATTGAAGCAGATTCAGAAAGCAGTTGTTCTCCTCTTCAATAGTAAATGAGTATCTGAAAAAAATCCCACCAACAGTCTTAAAAGCTTTAATGAAGTTTTTAACAGTGATTCAGATTATTATTGATTCACTTGCTCATGAATGAAATATGAAACTTGTTTCTATTGCTCCCATTGCTGTGCCATCTGGGTGTCATGTGAAATAAAATGATAGTGATTGGGAAAAAATCCCATGACTTTGCAAAAGAAACCAAGAAAATCAGTGAGCTGCTGCTGTTTTTTCCTGTTTAGCAATCTCCCAATTTTGAGATTTATTATTTCATTTGCAATCTAGTTAATTAATTGAAAAGGTATGTCTTGCAAACATGTTTTACAACTCACACAGGAAGCTGTGAGGATCTCCCACTTTGGCAGTCAAATAGTTAATCACAAATGGGAACTTCAGGCCCACAGGTGGTCATGAAGTGCACATTTAACAGATAGGACATCATATGGGAGCCACATGAAAAAAATTCCCTGTGCTTCACATGTGTCCTGCCACCAGGTATCACTGAGCAGACCTTTCAGAGACTGCTTGATGCCGTGGTGGATAATTAGAGCTGATTTTAGTGTGAGCATGTCAGGCTCTGGACTGGTTTTTGTGTCTGGGTGTGAAAGGCTATCAGGTGTCTTGGAGGGGCTTTGGCTGGCTGAAGACTTCAGTTTCCTAGGGGCAGTGCAGCTGCTCAGTGATTGCCTGCTCCTGTCAAGGAGCACTGTTAATGCAGTTTTGAAAAGCACTGCAGTATGACACAAAGATTGTGTGGGTCATGGGTAGCTAGCTAAGTCCTCAGTATAGGCATTGTGCAGTTTAGTCTAGGACTGCAGTGTTTTGCTTTTGTCCTTGCCCAAAGTGTCCAAAGCAGCAGGCAGGCTTAAAAGTGCCACAGTCCTGAATGCCATTTTCTATTAATCAGGAAACAACATTGTTTTAAATGCAGGTTTTCTCAAAGCTAGTGTTTGTATTGGTGCAAGAAGAAAGCAGCCATGATATGCACCTTCATAGGAAAGCACCTCCACTTCCAGGGCTGACTGACTCTTTTGTGAGGAGTTAGATAAGCCCTGAAAATTTGCAGATTGACGAACTGAACTTAGAGTGTCCTTTGAGGACCTAAATGGCAAGCAAAACATAGCTTTACTCCTCCTCCTTTTCTCTAGGACTGCTTCTGAGTGGCTTTTATTCCTTACAAAGCCATTTGTTAGCTTGTTAAGCACAGGAAGCTGATACCTTCAGACAGCACCCAAAATCAGCTGGCTTGAGCTTGGTCTGGTGCAATTGCAGTGGGCTGCCCTGAGGCTTCACAGGATTTGCAGCATGGCAGGTACAGAGGGACCAGCTCCCTATTTCAGCAGCTGCCATGGGCATCAGGCAACAATCTCAGCAAAGGTACCGCCAAAGGTTCTTCTTCTGGAAGAAAAAGATTTGCAAAAATAGCTTGGTATGTCCCCCACTGATTGCTGTCAAACGGAGACATATGGGAACTTTGCCATGCAGCAAATGAATTTATGTATAAATTCATCCCATTGTCACCACATGGCCAAGACTTAAGGATTTAAGAACCATCAAAAGTAAGCTTTCCTTTCTAATGAAAAAAACCCTAATCAGATTAGAAGGTAGTATGTAAATGGTTATCTGGGAAGTATGGTAATGCTAGAATAGTTTGTAGTAATCTGGTATAACTCCTATTTACAAAGTAACTTTACAAAAAAAGTGGAGATGTTTTGGAAATTCTTTCAGTATGTTTATTAAACAATTGAACTTGATTCCTAAGAGAAATGTCACTGCAGACCATCAACACCGTGGTATTAGCCTGACAGGCAAATACACAGATGTACAGTGCAATTGTAGAGAAGTGATTTGTTGTGTTATCAGGTTTCAGCTTCCTTTAATTTGACTACCCCGTGGATCTATGAAGTATCTGTACTGTACTGGAGCAGTACAACTGCAAATTAGACTAACCAAGGGTCTTAAGGGACCTGGCCGGGTTTGTCACTGGGATTTCCTGGGTGTCAGCCCGAAAATTCAACAGTTTGACAACACATAGCCTGAAAAAGTCTAGATTCAACAGCAGAATATTTTGCATTACTAGTTGTGCCATTCTGTGCTTTAAGCTCAATTCGGCATGAGTGGGTAAACCCCAAGAAATCAGGGAAATAGCTGGGATCACTGTTGACACTGAGCTGTGTGTTAACAGCAGCAAGCTGCATTTCAGCTGATTACCTTCAAGTGAGCTCCAGTACATCTCTGTGAGTGGCTCTGTGAGCACAGCAGCTTGAGCCTGTGCCTGTTGCACTTACAGTCTTTTTTAGAATATAGACACAGTTACTGTCTTGCAACCATGTGTACATCTATGAAATAATTAATAATGATTTTTTTCTTCGGAGAGTTGCGTTGAGAGTACTTGGGAAAAAATGGAAATGGGAATTAGTCAATATTGACAGGAACTGTATAATAATACATTATTTAGATTGAGAATATAGCAAATTTGAACCAGTACTGATTGCCCCAGTAAAAGCCCTCTCTCTCAGCATGTGGAGCCCTGCCTATTAAAAAACCCTCCCTTCAAGTAAAGAGTTGGTTTTTCACATACCTGATCATGCCAAGTAATCATACTTGATTATTCCTAAAAAATCTTACTCAGCTCTTTTGGTCAAATGATCCTCTCTGGAAATGGGAGCTCTGAGGTGAAATTGATTGAGTTTGGCTGTTGAATTCTCGTAGATCCATTGTACCAATGTTGAGTCTTTGATGAATACTCAATCCTAAGGATGTAAAAAAACCTGAGTTGGAAAACTTGCAGGCAGAATGCTCCAGTTCCAGTGAATCACACATTTTGTGACAGGGTGGGATAGTTGAAGATTAAACACACTTCCTCCCAAGTTGTGTTTAATAATGAAGATTGATCTATTGAATAATTTAGGGATTAATTAGTAGTATTATAAGAGAAGAAAGCATAAGGAGGAAATCATCCCATCATTGACAACATTTTGACAGGATTCAAGGCTCAGAGCAGAAGGAAGAAATAAATGTGTTGAGAAATAAAGAAATATATGCTTTGTTAGCTCAGTAGGTTCTGCGTATGTCAAGCTTTGGGCAGGAATGTTGGGGATAAGCAGAGGTGGAATGTTTACCCTTTTGTTACTTGTGGCAGTATTAATCTTTCAATTGGATTATTGACTACTGCAGCTTCCCTAGGAGAGCACTGTCCAGAGAATGAAATTCTCAGCCAGCTGACTATCTTTCATTTTTTTCTGTGCTGTCACAGCTTCATCTCTTCTGTTTGAGTGTTACTACCAGATATGGACTGCTGGGCTTGCCTCCTGCCCAGTGTCGTTTCCCACATCTGGGAATGCTGCAGTTTGGAGAATGACAAGTCACACTCTTTTCTTCCAGTTTCGCCTGGTGGTAAAGACAGCGCTGAAGCTGCTGCTGGTGTTTGTGGAGTACACAGAATCCAACGCACCGCTTTTGATCCAGGCAGTCTCTACTGTGGATGAAAAGAGAGGTGAGTAGCCTTACCAGGGGTTGTAACATCCCAGCACGTCTGAGATCAAGGTAGCATTTCATCACTGCTTTCAGTGGTTCTAGAGTTGCTGTCATTGACTGCTTTGTCCAGCGTACCCTTAATTTCTTAAAAGCGCTTTTTAAGTATTCATATAATCTAAGGTTGTTTGAAGAATTAATTGTAATGGGAAAATGAAGAGTGAAAACTGAGGAACTCCATTTCCTCCTGAGGTGCCAGAGTCATTGCCCTTTCCCTGCACCCACATGCTAAGTAACCACCCCCCTCCCCGTATCTTCTGACTCAGAGGCTCCTTTGGGCAAGACTGTCTTTCCACTTCCTTCTGGGAAGCAGCAGTCTGATTTAGAAGAGAAAATGATATCTAATCAGTGTAATCCCTTTGAAGAGAAAGACGAGGTCAGTAATAGTACAGGGTTTACAGTAAAAGCAAAACCATCTGTTGTTACATTAAAATAAAGCCCTTGAGCAGATATTATACTATGAAATCTGTTACCCTTCAGGCTCATGAAAAATACTTGAATATGTATACTGTATTTTTTACAAATAAATAGAACAAAAATGGTTCTTTCTTGTTCTTCCCACAAAGCCGTCACTAAGCTCCTGGGGCATTCTCTCTTGATGCAAAACATTCCTTTGCCTCAAGGAGAGTTTTTGAGGTTAGGAGATCCATTGTTGTGGTCTGAAACTTGGAGGTTGAAAGCGAGGTTCCCTCTGTGGAGCAACTGCCTCCATACTCAACTTGTCTGAGAGACTTGATATGGTAAAAGTGAAACAAGAAAATGTTGGGGGTTGGGGAGAAAGCTGGTGCCAGAAATAGGAAAAAGGAGCCAGATTTTACTTTCAGTTATCAGAATGGGTTGAAAAGAAAAAACCCAAATTATCTCTTATAGCAGGGAAGTGGGCAGGGGCAATTGGAAACAGTGAATTCTGCAGGTTGGCTTTCTGTTTTGAATTAAAAGCAGTAAACCTTACAATGCCATAAGCATAGATATGATTGTAATATTCATGTACCTGTGAGCACAGTGACTTCTTTTTTCAGTCATTCTTAATATTTCATAGGCTTTCTGAACTCCCTGGTATTCTCAATGAGTTCAAAATGCCCTATATCTGCTAACACGCTAGTAAAGTCATTATTAAAGAAAAAGGAGAAAGGAGGACCCTAAACAAATTATTCCCTTCTCTATCTGTAGAACAGTCTTAGGCAATCATTTACATGCCCCAAATAAAACAACTTAAGCAACAACACAAGACTTGAAAAAACTTATGCATGTAGTTAGATGAGCATGCGTTAAGAGCGTAATGAGAGGTTTTACAGGAATTCTCATACCTGTGCTTTGGTAGATTATTTCATGAACTCTTGCAAATACCCTAGCCCAGATAACCAGTTTTTCCTTCTTTCCTTTTTTTAAAATTATTTTCATTAAGCAATTGTACTTAGCTCCTTAAGAGATTTTTTTTTCTGGTTTTATATTTAGTTCCCTTTTTAGGTCATCTGCATGGTATTCACAGAGTGATTTTGGTTGGAAAAGGCTTTTAAGACCATTGAGTCAAACCATTAACACAGCGCTGCCAAGTTCATCACTAAACCATGTCCCTCAGTGCTACATGTGCATGTCTTTTAAATACCTCTGGAGATAGTGACTCCACCACTTCCCTGGGCAGCCTGCTCCAAAACATGACTACCATTTTGGTGAAAAAAATTGTTCCTAATATCCAACCTAAGCCTCCTTTGATACAACTTGGAGTAATTGCCTCTCATCCTGTTGCTTGTTAAATGGGAGAACAGGTCAACCCCCACCTGGCTATAGACTCCTTTCAGGAGTTGTAGAGAGAAGTAAGGTTCCCCTGAGCCTCCTCCAGGCTAAAGAACCCCGGCTCCTTCAGCCACTTCTCATAAGGCTTGTGCTCGATACCCTTCACCAGCTTCATTGCCTTTCTCTGGACATGCTCCAGCACCTCAGTGTCCTTCTTGCAGTGGGGGCCCAAAACCAAGCACAGGATTCAAGATGAGTGCTCACCAGTGCCAAGTACAAAGAGACAATAACTTGCCTGTTGCTGCTGGCCCCAGTATTCCTGCTACAGGCTAGGCTAGGATGCCATGGGCCTTCTTGGCCACCTGGGCACATGCTGGCTTATTCTCAGCTGCTCTTGACCAGCACTCCCAGGTCCTTTTCTGACAGGCTGCTTTCCAACTGCTCTGCCTCCAGTGCACCGGGCTGTTGTGACCCAAGTACCAGGACCTTGGTGATGTTCATACAATTGGCCTCATCCCATTGATCCTCCTTGTCCAGATCCCTCTGTAGAGATTTGTTGCTCTTCAGCAGATCAACACTCCCATCTAACTTGGTGTCACCTGTGAACTGATTGAGGGTGCCCTCAGTCCCCTCATCCAGATCATTGATGATGTTATTAAACAGGAGTGGCCCCAACATTGAGCCCTGGGGAACCCTAAAAGTGATCATCTGCCAGCTGAACTGAACTCCAGGCACTACCACTCTCAAGGCCAACCATCCAGTCATTTTTCTACTCAGTGAACAGTGCACCCACCCAAGCCATGAGCATCCAGTTTCTCCAGAAGAATGCTGTGGGAGACAGTGTCAAACTTTTAGATGTGAATACAATATGTTTTAATTCATATTTTTAAATTAGTGGCCTATAAATGAGAAGTACCTGCCTGTAATGACTAATGAAACAAAAGAGAAAAAGAGAAAAAAGCAATATGCCTTTTCTTGAACCATTGTCATAAATTTTGCAGGTATGTAATTAAGTTCAGCGCTGCTTTGATAAAAGTTTGATGTTTCATGTACATACAAGGTGATGAGCTATGACCTAATTCTCCAACATGTGTACCACACATGATTAACTTATAGAATCCCGTATTAACTCAGCCTGGTTTCAAAGCAATCCCATCTGTGGTTTCTCTCTGTGAATACATCCATATGCAAACTAAAGTACAGAACGCCACGGAAGTACCGGCTTTACTCTGAGGTACAAGCAGACCATAAATGAATAACTGCATGGCCCTCATCATGTAGGAATTAGCTTCTACTTGCACTTCCATTTAGCTCCTCTCTTCTCCCACACTTTTTGTTTTTGTTTCAGAACTCCAGAGGAATTTGATTTCTTTTCAGTTTAAGCATACCAGATTGCAAAGGCTCTGGGAAGTGGAGTTGGCATTGCACTCTGTTGTCTAGGGCTTCTTTATCACAGTCATATTTTAGGACAGAGATTAAAGCCAAATGGCCCTCATTATCAGTTCTTGGCTTTTCCTGCAATTTCATTCATAGTTAGATTCCACTAAATTAACTCATGTACTGTATGTATGATGGAAAGATATAAGTTCATTCATATATAAATAGCCAGAAGTACAAGATGTCAAGGTCTTTCCGAAAGTATCACTACCTTTCCAGCCTATAGCTGCTGGAGACAGACACTCTCTAGGCTGGTGGCAGTTTTCATGCAAGGTTCTGCCCTTGTGCAAGATATTTCATACTTCATACAAACTGTGCAGGTGTTTTGTAGTTGTGGTGTCAAGGTTTTGTGTATGACATGAAGAAAAGCATTAAAATAAATATGTAAAGAACATTTAAAGAGGAAACTGAGAAAAGACCAGGACTTAAAACAATGGGCAATGTTATTCAGAAAATAGACTGTATTAATTTAATATCGGCTTAATTGTTGCAGCCTCATTGTTCTTTGTCTATACACCATGCATGGTTATGCTTAACACTGCAAATAGCATCAGAGTTGAGGCTGCAGCCTCCCTGTCAGAACACCTGTGATAAAGAGCTCTTCCAAGTGACAAGCCCCTACAGGGCAGTCGAGCAGTTCTCATTATACCCATTAGGAGGCAGGAGAACACACAAAACTCACTCTGGTGTTTCACTTCACTAAACCTTTTTAATCCCTCCCATTGATTTTGCCACAAGCCTTGCATAAAAGTCATAACCTTATGGAAACATTCCCATCTGCTCCCAGAAAAATCACTGGGATGCTATATCCCCATTATTTTTCTGCATCAGGATCTGGTGAAGGAGGAAATTCACCTATTCCCTAACTAGAATCAAGAGGAGGCAGTATTGTCAATGACTTTGGCAGAGCTACTCCAATGTGTACAAGACAAAACCTTTCTTTTCAAATGCATTTTTCCTCATTATGATCTTAATCTGAACAGGTCTCTTTTCACTTTAAGCATGCTGGACTGCACAGGCTCTGGAAAGGGGAGCTCTGAAAGAGGAAGCTGAGCTGGATCTGCCTATGTCCCATGCTGTGTGGATCATAGGTTAGAAACTGTAGGTTCTCATTTTATATATGCAAGAATATTAACCCAGGATAGCAAAGCAGTGCAACTAACTGTTAACCCAGGATAGCTTATGGTGCAACTTCCACAGGAGAACTGCCTTATCCTGGGGGGGTAGTAGATGGCTTTACAGCTATTTCCATGTTCGCTTCTTGGCTGTTCAGATTGAGATCATAATGAGGGAAATAGCATTTGAAAGAAAGGTTTAACCTGGTACAAATTGGAATTGGAAATTCGTTGTTAATACTACCTCCTCTTGACTGTAGTTAGGGAATAGATGAAGAATTTGGAATTTAGGCCTAGATTTTGGAAGTTCAGTAACAGGGGCATAAAGAAAGCCTCTAAAGATAGATGAGCTGCCTTACTAGTAGACGTGCCCAATCAATAATATTTTTTAAATTGTATTCTGAAATAAATTAGCAGTATTGCTAGAAGAAAGTTATATATCATCTTTGCAGGAAAACAGCAAAGTGACCATAAAATTATTATTTTATGATAATGAAGAATTATTGAGATATTCAGGGAAAAAAAAACACATGGATACTGCCTAAAAAACAAATCAAGATTATTCCAATAAGAGTAGAACCTGCCTGCAATAACAAAGGACTCTCACTGAATAATTTAGTGGGTTAAATAATTAAGTTTTTATTTTATCAACTCACTGTTTTTCCAAATGGCATTATTGTGAGTCAGACTTGCATGGTTTCCCCATTTTGTTACTCTTTCTTATTTCCTTACATTTTTCATTTTTTCACTGAAAACCACAGGAAAACATTTTTATAGTGGGAATATCTTTCCTGCTGATCATATATAATTTTCAAGCTGAGTGAATGTGTTCCACATGACTTTTGAACATATACTGCACAAAATGTCAGGCAATATAGATTATCTGGTCAAGAGGTGTCTAGTGTATTTTCATCATAGACGTGTATTTGAATTAGTATTTAATTAGTAATGCATATAGATACATCTGGAGAGCTGAGAGTGAATCCCCCTTCTCCTTTGATTTTGCTTAAGATAAAAAGCCCTGACTCAGTAGTAAAGATCAGAGACTGTCTGAGGGGGGAGAAAATAAAGGAAAAATATTGCTGTCCGCATATTCACTTTTGGAGAGGTTTTTCCACACAGTGCACTGCCACTGCCTTGAAAATGCAGATCCTTGGTTAGCAGAGATTTGATGTCTGTGTAGCAGGGCACGTATATGATATCTTTAATAAGCATGGGCTGTTACAGGGTAATGCAGAGTTTAGACCATGGAGTGTCTGATCAGTCAGCGACAGGTGGCTGTGATGGCACATTTGCATTTTGCTGCCTGATTATACTCAAACTCTCATCATTTGTATAGTGTTCAGGGGATGTGGACTGTTGGAATACTCTGCATGTTGCCCTCTGACATTGAAAGACTGTCGCAGTTATGTTTGTGTAGTTGAATTGAGTGTATCTCTAGGCTACGGTTAGCTCTCTGCTTAGTTCTCCTCACCTTTAACTTTACTCCAAACAAACCTGAATTTCAGTCTTTCATTATTTATTTCAGTCTTCCTAGATAAAATTTAGTAAATGCAGCTATCTTTCTGTTCAGTCAAGTGAGATAGGACAGTTTTACCAGCTACCTTCCACACAAGTGGCTGAGTCTGGGTGGTGTGTTGCTTGCCTGATGTTTTTAGCACAATAACTCACTAAACCATTGGGGTTTAGGTATCAGAGAAATATGCAAATTCAAATCAACATGCAAATCAAGCAAATAACTAAAAGGACAAATTTTGACGTTTCTTAGTGGAAAATGAGAGAATCATATCTGAAAGTTCTGTAGTTAAGTTTCCTACTAAAGTATTTTGAGAAGGAACCACAGCAAAAATCTTTTTCCCTCATTGATCATTTCTTTTCTCCAAGACACACAGCCCGTAATTTGAGAAAACTCTTTCTCTGCCACAATGTTTTGTTAACCTGCCTTACCTTAATGCAGCACAGCTCAGCAGGAGCAGCAGGCACACTGAAAGCACAGCATGTGGGTCTCTGCTGAAGATTTATCAAAGCCTATGTGAACCTATGATAGGTTGGGTAAAATTCCTATCGCCTACCTTTTAGAGTTTTGGTGGCAGTCACACTGTGCTAACAAAGCTTCCTTCGTCATCAAGGGAGAGAAGTTGGTACCTTTGTAGAGAGTCCACCTGCCATATTTTATATCCCTGCAACAGGCTGGACTGTAGTTTTCACAGTCTGCATTAACTTCACTCTCAGGGGAGCAGGAGAAACTGTAGACAAAGCTGGATTTTCTGCTTGAGCTTTCACCTGGCCACATATTCCAATTTGTGCTACTTCTTGGATGAGTAGAAGCTTTTTATGCAGCTTTCTATTTTGATCTCTGTAACCAATAGTTTCTGCTTTTCCTCTAGGAGCCAAGCCATGGTCCAACATCATGGAGATACTGGAGGAGAAGGATGGGGTTGATACAGAACTCCTGGTTTATGCAATGACCTTGGTTAACAAGGTTTGTTTACTTTGTTATCATGACTGGTGCAGACAATATTAGTGATTTCCACTGTATAATGAACTTCCCTGTTGAGAGTATATGATGGAGGAGAACTGTCACAGAGAAGTTGCAGGAGAAGCTGTAATCAATCAGCACACCCCTGTTACTTGTGCTGCAGCCACCCAGAGGCAACAGCCAGGAGCAGAATTGTTATTTTGGTGGATGTTGTATGGAGTTGTGGTCTGACATGGCTCCTCTCCCAGCGCTGACAATGCGGTGCTAAAGGAAAACACAACAAAGTAACTCAACAGATTATCCAAGGGGAGAAGGAAAGCGAATGCTGGTGAAAAGATCACATGCTCACAAAGGCTTGTGTTGTGCACAGTTTTCTAGTTCACATAGTTTAATTTCTTTTTCTGAGATATAAATATTGTTAATTTAACAAGTGTGAGCACAAGTAAGGGTGTTTCTGCTTCAAAAAGTAAGGTTGCGGTTTTTTTCTGATTTTCTTATATATTTCGGTGACTGGATTTACAAGTCATAGTTAGTTTTGTAGTTAACTAAAATATTTTCTGAAATATTGACTTACACTATTGAGAGGGAGAAAATGAAAAGTCCTTGAAAGATAGTAATTTATTAGTATAAATTCCTTAAAAATCAGCATCTAGTCATAGACAAATTGTAGGGGTACTAAAATAAAAGAATAATTTTTTTTAAGAGCACAGAAAGCCAGCATACTCTTGGCAAAAAAATAATTGTGTGGTTTGTGGGTTATACCTAATAGGGCAGAGTATTAGGAAATATTATTATTACTCATTGTATTCACTTGAAGATGCTGAGTTTGTTCGTGGAGGTTATACACCAAGCTGCCAGCTTATTGTGCTCTTGGCTACATGATTGGAATTATGGGTCGCTTTTTTGTTGGGTTTTTGTTTGGGTTTTTTGAACATAAAATTATTTCTTAATGGCAGATATTTTCCAGCAAATATGCCTGAGAGAGACTAATCTCTCCTGGTGACATTACTGATATTACTGTACTTCTGCTTAGAGACACCCTTGCTCCTGCTTCCACAGTAGTAAGGCTCCTCTTGAGTTTAAAAGACCACCTTACCTTACTGCTGTACTAATTCTGAGAAGTGTTACCAGTTATATATGCTTCTGTCTGTAGCTGCTGTTGAAGCCAAGGTGACTAGTCATTAATGTCTGTTCTTTACACCTTGTTTTGTGTACTGATTCCTCTTTCTGAGATAGTTCTCTTCATTATTGCACAATTGGAACCTACCTGGTGTTTGACTTCCTCAAAGGTTTTCCCTGCTGATGCTTTTATTATCCTGTAGTTGATTCCTTTAGTCTGAGTTTTTCGGTACATTTAAAGCTGTTTTTAGGAGGAGGTAGTTCTTTAAAAACACACAAAAAGAGAAAGCATGTCACAGTCAAAGGAGCAAGGCAGTTATGAAGATGAAGGAAGAGATGAATCCCACAAATCCACACTTATAATTATGATCTGGCTTATGGGCAGCTTTACGATGTTTTTAATGGGATATTTTTCATGATTATAGAGAAAACAGCAAGCAGCATGTAACAGTTGTAATTTTTTACCCCACAGAGAAGGCTCAGATGGTTTCAGCTTCTCTAGACAAGGAAATGTCAAAGCTTTCAGTGCAGGCAGAGTCCTCATGAAAGATTTGTCTTAAGGAAGCATGCTTGTACTCTTTTTTCTTTTTCCATGTATTCATTTACAGACTGTGTTCCTTCCTGCTCCAGAGCAGAAAACATATCTGCCCAGACATAAGAATTGCTCCAGTCCTTTTATCCTCTCCCTCTCTTTTGTTGATGCTTCACCAATTTTGTTATGCCAATATTTCATTAACCCTCTCTTAATTTGTGAGGATTTAGGCATTAATGAATTTCTTAGATGAGAGTGATCCCAGTGCAGATACTTCTGGTTAGGCATAGTTCCAGTATAACCTTTGTTATTTTCCTTGGAGTAGTTAGAAATTGAATTTGATATGTTTTAAGCTCTGAAAGTGGATCTGTGAGTGTAATGACAAACTGTGCGAAGGAAAAATATTTTATTTCTATACTTGAGAGTTCAATTGTCCAGTTCTGGTCAACAACATGCCATGAAAATTTGATTTACACTGCTATGTGATTTAAAATTATAATAACCAATAAAAGGCTGCTGACAGCAGCAGTTGCCAGTAAATACTACCTTATGCTGCTGTTTTTCCAGTCTACAGCTTGCCTTACCTTGGGTTTTAAAAAAGCTATACTTGAAGGTGGGTGCTCTGCATATCAACATTAATATAATTTCCTGTTATTTTGGAAGTAAATGTTCAGAAGATCTGACGGTTCCTCTATCATTTTGCAGATATAACACCATATCCTACTGAGAATGAAGGCATTTGGGTCAGAATAGTTGTTGTCCATGTCTTTCATTTGCCACTGAAAGCCTCAAAGTTGAATACTTTTCTATTACAATATTTCCACATCCAAGTTAAAGTTCCACTGAATGTGCAGTGTGAGAACTTCATTTGCTGAATCCTCAGATTTTTACTCAATGCTATGTGTCAGTTTAGGAAGGAACAAAATAAATGTGGTATCTGTTTTCAGGATGTTTTAGTTTCTTGGTCTTCAGGGATTCTAAACAGAGGCTTAAATGCTGTCCTGGAAAGAGACAGATTCTTAATTAAAGACTGAACATATGACCTTAACATTTAATTGATCTTTGGGCTAAGAATTCTTGTTGTGGTGGATTTCACTAGTCAATAATCCTGTAATGACTGAAGAAGAAAATGTTGCTGTGTTGTGTTTAGTTAGAAAAAAGGATTAAATTAAAATGTACTTTGTTGATGCACATATTTCAGTGGCTTACATTACAGCAAAGAGGTGCTTTAACAAGACAGGTATGTCAGCTGCCCATTTGTCTCTCATAGTTGTGTAATCCAGACCCATTTTTCTGAATGTAAAACTTCTTGGTGTAGGGAGGCAGTCCAGAGGGGCTGCTATATTCTGCACTCTGCTGCTCAGAGCCACCTGGGAAAAGATGGGCTCCAGAAAAACAGCATTCAGAGAGCACAGTTCATCTCACCTCAGGCATGAGAAGATGTAACTCTCCTTGGAGGGGGCCTGGGTTTTGCATCCTTTTCCCTTGTTCTTTTTCTCCTCTGCTGGGAATATAGATAAATTACTTAGCTAATTGAATGGGAGAGAGGAAGCTACTGCAGAATAAACTTCTCTCTGGTCAGTTAATCCAGACAAACTGTGTTGCTTCCAGCCAGTGCTCTCAGGTATTTTGCAGCAACAGCTCTGCATGGACTGGTTCCTGTGGCGAGGGATGTGCTGCCCTGCAGGTAGGTGGCACAGTGTGTTCAGTACTTTCTGCTCAGCATGTGCAGGATTTAACTAGTTTTTCTGCATCATGCATAAGGACCAGTAAAAAATCAGCACAACTTGACTAGAAGTCAGTAGCAAGCTGGAATAGGAATTAAGGAGTCAGTGTACCTTTAATAAGACTTGTTAATTTGAAAGGGAGGAGAGGAATCACTGTCTCTGTAATACAAACCAGTTTGTGCTCAGGGAAGATGACTGCTGCTGCAGGTGTGGAGGACAGTAGGCACATGAGGCAGGATATTTCCTGCTACCCTGGCATCACACAGCTGTACCCTGGACTTTTTCTTCTTAAGGCTAAACTTACAGGAAGCAGTAGGAACTGAGCTTTATTCTTTTTAGCTAAACATTTTGGAGTTTTTTCTCCCTCATTGCTTTTATCCCTGTGTGTGATGATTTAACATTCTCTCTTCTTTAAGTCTGTACTTGAATGCAGCCTGAAAGAATCCATCTGTATATTTTAAAGACCTATATTTTTCCATACTTTTTTGTATAAAATAACAACATTAATTTGTTTTTCCAATTATTCATTTTTCTACACAGTGCAGAGAGTTGTTTGTTAGTAGCTGTGCCACTTGTTTTTTATTTTCAATCGGTGTCTCTAATCCCACATCATGGGTTTTACTTTATTGAAATCATACATAGCACCGCTTGCCACCCGCTTTTAAAATCCTTTGTTTAACTCTTTTCAAAACAAACATTTAAATGTTTTTCCTTTGATTCTTAGACGCTGTCAGGATTGCCAGATCAAGACTCTTTCTACGATGTGGTGGACTGTCTGGAAGAGCTAGGCATTGAAGCTATTTCACAGAGACACTTGAACAAGAAAGGAACAGACTTGGACTTAGTTGAGCAATTTAACATTTATGAGGTAACATAACATGCCCTGTTTTATGCATCTTACAGATTGTGCAAACTTCAAAGCTGAAGAGGAGGGGGGGAATGTAACCTAGGTGAAATTTGGTTATCTCTCCTATTTTAAAAGAAAAACATCTGGTTGCGGTAAGTACTACACATATTTGTATATGTGTCCTGCTATGGCACATAGCTGCCTTTTAATGCAAAGGCATTTAGTATTAAAGCTGGGGTATAGTCCAAGGCAAACCAGCACATTTACTAGCCTCCTTTCTACAACTGCTAGTTACACATGCTGAAGCAGTAGAAGTTCTTCCCATGTGCAAAAGTATTCAGCTCATCAAAAAGGTTCAGCTGAGCTCAACTTCACAAGTAGTGCTTGTTCTGCAACTGAATATCCAGCAAGTCCATGTTTAAGAGTTTACACTGGACCAGATCCTATGCAGTTTGCAGCAATGGAGTAATGAGTGACTCCACATTTACCACCTAGGTATAAAATAACTACTTCTGAAGCATTTATATGTGGGGGTAGGATATCCAGTTTCTTAATAACTAGCCTTTTTTCAGATTTTGGGAAGCGTTGGAGCTAGGAGGTTTAGGCTGTAGTTGTAATGTAAATGTAATTAGTGTTCTAATGTGCCAAAATTAAATTACTTCATCTCTGCCTAAGTCCAGCAAAGGATTTGATAGATTTGATTCTCCATTTTCTCCATCAATTCTACTCCCATGCCACTTCACTAACTAGCAGAGTTAAGCTTTATATACAGCAATTTTCAGGAATAACAAGAGAATGAGAGGGCTGAATAATGTTCTTTCTTTTTCTATCATCAGAGGCATCATCTTATAAAGCCCTTTTTAAAACACAGTGGTTAATCTTAAAAGGATGGATTGGTTTTTTGTTCATGCTGCACCTACTGAAAGATTTAATTGCAGAACTGGCAGTTGACTTAGTTGGGTGCCAGCTTTTTCTTGATGACCAAATGAAATTTAAACATGTCTCTACAGATTCTTCCTTATTTCTACCAATCCTGTTTTTTACCTGAAAAATCTGGTTTTCCTCACAGAAACAGATTTTACATCCCAAGCAGAGATATCTCACTTCCCCCTTTGTTTTTTAAAAAAACTTCTGGTAAGAATTACCAGAGTAACAAGACTAATAGAAACGAGAAGATGGGCATTGTTCTGATGACAAACATTGCCCTTTCTGTACCTCTGCCTATTCAAGTGGATCTTTCTCATAAGATGATTATTTAAATATTAGGCTGCATTTCAGATGAGAGCCACTAGTTACTGTGTTGTTTCTGCCAGAGATCTCTCTCCTCATGTAGCATAAGATAGCACTTTGTTTCTGTCAGAGGCACTTGACATTGGCACATCAAGGGCGTGCAGCAGTCGAGATATTTAGGGCTGCACCCATGCTTTAGTTCTCTGCTATTCCCAACACACTCTAGATGGTAATTTCCACTTAATCACTATAAGTGTCATGTCTGAACATGAGGAAATGTTAAATCAGTCAATGCATGGAGTTTTTTCCTATTAATTTCACTAAAACCAAGTCTTCATCTAAGTATTTTGGAAGGATATAAAGAGAACTAGTTGTCCGAGGCTGCTCAGCTTCCTTGAAAATTGAGTCCCACATTAAAAAGAAAACGAACAGGTTAGGAGATGCATAAATATGTTGTTACAGGTCCTATAGCGTTGTATGCAAGGCATCAGTATATAATTCCATTGTTACAGCTGCCACCCTGCACTAATGGATAGACAGTGACTTTCAGGGGTAGCTGTAGAAACCATTATGCTAATTGGAGTTAATCATGTTGATACCAGGAAATTTTCAAGCCTAGGTGTGAAGACTTCTTCCTTTCGTTCCCAGGTGACACTGAGGCATGAGGACGGGGATGAGAGTGCGGAGCCCCCTCCCAGCGGGCGCAAGGACCGGAGGAGGGCCAGCCTCGGTGCTGGGGAGCGCAGGGGGCTGGAGCGCCGGAGGAGCCGCAGGCACTCGGCACACAACACCAAGGGCGCCCTGTCGGCCCCCGCCAGCCCCTGCGGGCAGTCGAGCTTCGTGCTGAGCCACGGGCAGCGCGTGGAAGAGCTCAGTGAGAGGTAAGGGCAGGAGCTGGGCGATAGCTCTTTCTTCTCCCATCGCTTTCTGTTCATTGCACTTTATTAATGATAGGCTTTTCTTTGTCTTCCTCTTGTCAATGAAATAAACATGAAAAGAAACAAAAGCGTATTCATAGTCAAAACACCAGCACGAAAAAGAAACGGATGTGTAGGTGACTTACCTACATAGCTAAGTTCTTTGGCACCATCCCTCCTAAGTAAGTGGACCCAAACCACATGACATAGAGGATTTGGTATGGGAACTAACTCAGCCTAATTTCATCCACTGACAGATTTTATATTCACTATGTCCACATAACAGAAGATTGTAACAAGAGCACGGTAACGTTAATTCAGAGCTATTTGTCCTGTGTATGTTACAGTTAATTGTTATTTTTTTTCCTCCTCTTCCTTCCAGCAAAAATATTTTCCTTTGAGGCTACAGCATAGTAGTGAATATATCTAATGGTTTATAACTAGCAAAAGAGAGGCAGTAATGGCTAGCTGAGCTGCAGTCTGCAACAGTGGAGTCAGTCAAAGATGGTGCCTTTGCCAGTCCTATGATGGCTGGCTTAGGCTGTGTGTGCTTAGGAAAAAAAGGAGCTGCAGATCCTCAGCGTGTCTGACTGCTGCACAAGAGGGCTGGAAGTAATTTCACCAAAGTTACATGCCTGATCAGCTCTCCTCTCTTTGATGTCAGTAGAGTGCAGCAAGCATTGGTGGCCCTTCAGTTATCTAATGTGCTCCACACGCCTGAAATTTTGACCAAGATGAATCAAGCTCTGAGGCTGGCTCTAAAGGGAATCTGGCTGATGGCTCAGGTGGTGAGAAGAAAGCTGCAGACAGCAAAAGCTGGACACTGTCAAATCCCTGCTGAAGATGCAGTTTGAAAAACTGAAGCGTGGTCTGTACAAGAGCATATATTGTATTGATTATAATTTTTGGGGAGTTGGTTGAAGGTTTCTCTTGGTTGGCAGGAGATGTAAACTTAGAGCCGTAAAATCCTATGTTACATGTAAAGCAGCCCTTCTTGCAAAGAGAGCTGGGTTGACTAAAGTTTTATGGGTTCTGGCAATATGAAAATGTAAGACTCCAGATAACTGAAACAGTAGTTGCATGTTGTATACCACATAAATAGCACTTTCTTTTCTTTTTTGTTTTTTTGGCATTTGACAACACATTAATGCTTGTTTTCCATCACCTTCCATGGCCTGGTTTTTAGTGGGCTGACAGCTGAGAGCCCCACGGTCTTACAGGCTGATAACAAGGATGACAGTGCATTTGAGGATGAGTTTAAAGCATCTGCAGTGTGAGTACAGCTGGGAGCTTCAGCTGCTTTGCATTGGATGCCTTGTGCATGACCTTGGGCCCTGCTTCAGAACTTAACAATATGACTGGGAATCTGCCGCCATGAATGTGGAGCATATGTTTTTTTTTTGTTTTTTTTTTTGGTTAAACTGATGAATTTGGATTGGAAATGAGGAGATACTTCTACTCTGCAGGAACTGTGCATTCCCTTACTGTTAATTTAAACAAATAGAAGCCATCCAGGACAACAACTTCTACCAATATGTTTTTTCACTATAATTGTGTGTGCTTGCTAGCTTGATTTTGCAGTCTTCAGTAGCTTTCAATAAGTTTGAGCTATTTTTTAGTGGGAATGAAATAGAGGGAATAAAAGCACAACAGATTGGTTTCAGAAGCTCTTTGAAATATTTTTTAACCAACATAATTTCAATAATCATGCTACTTTTTTGGAAAAAAAAAATCCAGCTCTGCTCCACACACTCTTTGACAGTGGCATATTTTAAAGCATCATTTAAATACAAGAAAGAAGTCTTTATCTAAACAGTCAATTTTAATTTCATGTTGCAGTTATCTTCTGTAGGACAATAATTAAATTCTCTTCAATTCCATTTGGAATGTCCAACTTGCTCACCTGGCTCTGTAAGGAAACAGGCATTCAATTATGACTGTCATTCTGATCTTTACTTTGCATATTAGTTAAATAAAAATACTGCCTCAGCCCCCACCTGCATTCTCCAGTCCTTTTAGCAGGTAAAGGCAGGGAATTCATTGTAGCTGGCAAATCAGAATTTTTTCCCATGGGACATTACAGACTGCAAAGTATGTTCAGGATTTGAGGATGCAAGTTCTACGCTCAGGGAAATTGTTTAAGTTACCATAAAAACAAGTTAGTCAACTGTTGGATCTTCTGTAATTCTCATTTTTCTGGTAAAGTGTTTCTGGTAAGCAAGCTTTTCAGATAAGCAGATTCTGACCTTCACATTTTAAAATTCATTATCTGCCCAAATCTGTAGTTGTGGTAGGAAGAGGAAAAACAGCCTTCCTGCTTTATCGTATTCCAGTAAGTCTCAATTTTCAGTGAAATAGTCCAGATGTGTGCAACAGTATCTCTGCACCTGATAGCTAAACTAAGACCAAAGGAAAAAAAAAAAGGGAAAATCTTTATGGCTTCTATTCATTAATGTTTAGGCAGAAAAATAGTGAAGTTGAATGTGTCCTTAAGGTTTTAACACATTTCTAGAATTTGAATTAGACTTAAATGGAAACAGGTTTTCTGGAATGAAATTTTCAAATTTGAGCACATGGTCTTCAATGCAAGATATTTGTTCATTTAAAGGACTTGAATAGAGCATCCTAAGTTTAGATTTTGTGGCAATTTGTATTTAAATTTTAAAATGCTATGTTAGAATATGATGCAAGTGTCACCTGATTTTGTCAAAAGAAATGCTCATTATGACCCTGCTGCTTCCATTGTTAATGTTGTAGAGAGGAATCTCTACAAATGGATAAAAATTACTTATTACCTCTGTAAATTAAAAATTGACTTCTGTTCAGCCATGAAAGAACTGTCTCCTGCTAATGACATTTTTGTTCATAACCCTGGTTCCTCTTGAGAAAGGAAAAGAAATTGGCAGTAAGATTTTGCAGGGCTATATTTCCCAAAAAATAGTTACAAAATGGATTTTAGGCTTTATTCCTTCACTACATTTTCTTTCCCAGTAGGAATTGTAACAATACTAATGATAATCTTACTGTGTTGTTTCTGCTGAAAGCTCTAAGCTTTGTGTGTGGCTGCAGCTGCCTTATGTCTGGTTTTACAGCGGATTAGACCCAGAGGAATTGCTTCTGATGGACACAGAGATTGAAGGCGCACTCTTACACAGTACTAATTTTATTTTGGGAAATATTCTAGGTTATTTTTGGACTTCTGTACCAAAATCAGTAGAAGGTTCAAGTTCTTTCCCATCATTCTCCTTCCCACAATGTTCATGGTTTTTTTTCTTTCTAGCTCATCAGCTGTTTTGGCAATGGCTTTGCTTTTGTTTACCACATCAAACAGGTTGTCCACAGTTATTTGCTTTGTGTCAACTGATAAGTCTTCCAAAAAGAGAAATTCATGGTGCCGTTAAAGCAACAACAAAAAAAGACAATATCGGCCAAATTCTGTTCTGTCTCACAATGCTCTATATCCAGAAAAGTTGTGTGAAGTCGATGGAGCTGGTCTGATCTACGCCAGGCTAATTGAGAGCAGACTTTGGGTTTTGAGCTGGGAAAAGTTGACAGTAAATGCTAAGGACGACCAAAAGGAAAACTTGCAGGCCTTTTTCATCCACTTGGCAGCCTTTTTCCAAAGTAAATGTACTGCTTTTTTGCCTGTGGTTCAAAACAAATAAGGATCCAAATGTGCTTTGTGTTAAAATAGTTTTCATGGAGAGCAAAGTCCAGCCTGATGTGCCTGTTACTAAATAAGTAAATAAAGAACTTGATAACAGCTACTAATTAGGAAAGGCTGAAGGTTGATTTAAAGGTCTGTACCTACTGCAGCATACTGTAAGATGCCTGTCCTGACCAGCAGCAGGTCTGCTTTGCTAAAACTTCTGTCTCTTACCACGATGGCATAGAGCACCAATAAGCCTGGAGGGAACTTTGGTCCTGTTAACATGTTTTAAATGCTGTGCTGGAGATACCTCCTAAGGTTTTCTGCCCTGGTCCAAACTGAGGGCCCTCAGTCTGTGGTCTAGCATGCTGCTTCTTATGCAGCAGACTTTTAAACACATTCTTCCATGGGTTGTGTTGTTTCTTTGTTTCACATTTTGCTGTGCATTTCTCTTTCTTCAGTACTGCACAGAGACCATATTCATCTCTTGCCCTGGGTGTCCCACCAGAGCTGTGTCAGCCAGACCTTAGCAAGCATATTCAAGTGAGCTTCTGGGAGATCTACACTGACAACTCTTACCAGCATTTAAGAGAACAGCTCCATCACTATGGAATTAGTTACACTCAAATACTGAGATTCATGAAGTTGTGAATAGCTAGGATTAGGTATTTACCTCTCTTTTCTAGACTCTCTGCTTTTTATTTCCATAGCTTTGATTTGTTTTGTATTATCAAAAATCACCAAAGAATTGCGAAGATTGATCTTATAACACTTAATATGTTCCTTAGACATAACCTGGCCACATTTCGAACTTTCTCGTCAGTATTCCTGTGTTTGACACCTAACAAGTGAAAGAACTGACTGCCATCTTAAGACCTTACCAGAGTGGAGCCTGCATTCTGCATCAGTGACCAAAGCTGGCTTTAGCAAGCTTTCTCTTAGAGAGTGAGGCTAAAAAGATATAAGGAAGACCAACTGTTCAGGTCCACCTGAGGCTTCCAGATTTTTCAATCTGAAGAAAGCTGGGCTTCAGGAGAGCTATATTGCTAAGTTAAAAACAACAGAGAAGCAAACAGTTCCCTGTTTGACACTCTTGGCCAATGTCACTCCTTGACAGTGACATATTTTATGTCATTATCTATGTAATTATGAACTTTGCTTTCTTTAGGGTCCTGCCTGGAAGCCTGTTAGGACTCTTCCTCTGAGCAAAGAGTAGCACAGGGAATTCCAAAGTTTCCCACAAATTTCTAGGCTAGCTGGACACAGCTCCATTGCACAATGCACCCTGGGCTCAAAGCCTTTAACACTCTTTATGGTCCTAGAAAAAAACAGGGAAATAGATGTCTAAATAAAGGAAAGCTGTGCTGAGAAGTCGTAAGCTCCTGTTTGTTAGGAAATGCATGTTTCTGATGTTTGAGGATTGCCAAGATGCAGGCAGAGGTCGTGATCCTATTTTGGTATTACCAGAAAACAATGAATACAGCTGAGCCTCTGATGCTAAGCATTTTTTTGGCCCAACTTTGGATTCTTGACGAGTTTCTAACCAACAGCACAGACTTTAGTTTGCTTATTAAACCCCATTAACTGATTGGTCAAATTGCTTCATGTAGAGCCAGGACTGCAGGGTTGGTTTGTCCAAGATACAGCTGAGACTTCTTTTTTTAATTATCATTATTTTCCATGTTTTCGGACATCCCAAACCATAACTAATCTTTTATTTTTCTCAAGCATTTACTATGGAAAAATTCTAGTTTTTGTCATGATGGTTCAAGTTCTTGTGACTTTCCACACCACTCTAAGAAAAGATTTGATTGTATAAATACTTAATGTCTATAGATCAAAGATGCAGTGGTGGGTGGAGTTGATTTGATTTTATTTAGGATGGTTTGTTCTACATCTCTTAGAGTTGCTGTCTGTGTCAAATATGATCAGTGGTATGATAGGTATGAAACAGCAAAGTGAGGAGACTCAACATCGTCATTTGAGGTAAGACTCAGGTTGTAGTACAGATTACTAAAGGCCCAGATGAGAGAAGTTAATTTCTCTTATTGCTGTAACAGAAAGAAACACATGTTGGGTTTTTTTTTTTCCTTGATGTTTATCTCTGGTTCCTAGTTTTGGATATTTAAAACAACTGAGGCATGAAATTAGACAAAGAAAACTTCTCCAGGATAAACATGCAGGCACATATCTGTGAACATGAGTCTTTAAAACCTGTCCATACACATATACATGTGAGCTGAGCTACCTAGAATTTGGGTGTGCTTTGACATTGAATGGCATGTGATCAGTTATGAGAGAGATAATAACTTTTCACAGTTTGGTTGGTATGGGTGAAAATGAAAATGGGATATGAGAAAGAAGAAGTTTTGCAAAGATTTATCTATGAAATTAAATTAAATAGCTAGTAAGGTAGCCAGAATAGTGTCTGTTCATAGCATCAAATCTTTATTAGTCTTTGACAACCATACCATATAAAAATCTAACCTGCTATTTTAGGTTTGGAGCAGGAGAAGACATTAATTTCTTCGGTGCAGGCAGGATTTGAAACGTTAAGTCAAGCAGCTTCTTAAGGAGAATCCTAAAAGTGTGAAATTTGCAATCTTACTCTTTGTAAGAATATCTTGGAAGCTCCCATAAGGAATGCAGTAGAGGAAGAGATGGAAGATGGGTGGAGGAAATTGTTGTATTGAAGCCACACCATAAAAAAGGACTGCATTGATGTATAGATAGGGATTGACCCACTATTGACCCAATAAGTAACAATTACACAAGAACTTAAAATTTACAACTTGATGAGTATCTCAGGTCCAGGTCTAATTACTGTTTCAAGTTGATAACAGCTCTTTTTATATGAATTAAAACACCTCTGTAGGTGTTCCAGGTTTTCTCGTAGGGATACTAGAAAACCTGACCTCTTTTCTGACTGCATATCTCACTGAAAAGAAATGTTTTATGCCTGGTATACATGCAGAGTCCAGTTAACAGCAGAGCACTTTGCTGAAAAGGCAATAGAAAATTTTCCTATTTGAACTTCAGGAGGAGTGAAGAAGGCACTGAAGTTTAAATAGATTATAGCTGCATGGCAAATGAAATCACAGCATGACTTAGCTTAATTATTTTACTTTTTTTTTTCCCCGCAGTGTGTTTAGTTTTCATGAGCTACCTGAGGAAATGCAATGCCAAACCAGAGTGTGAATGCATTTCTCTGGATCTGTATGGTAGTGTCTTATGCACTGGAATATACATGCCTTAGAGAGTTCACCTCCCCAGTGCATTCCCAGTCTTTGTAAACATGATCCTCTGAGAACAGGAAAGGTTTAGATGTGATGTGGGGGGGGGAAAAAGACAGCAGCTTGGTAGGATGCCATTTCCCTTTGAAGGGTCAGTGACAGTTGCCTTCAAGTGTTAACCAATATGCACTTCCAAACTCTGAAAATGACATTTATTCTCCTTCTCTATATATTTCCGTATATATTGCTCCAAAAAGTCTATCTGCATCACTATCCTGTTTCTTTACCTCTGTGCTCTTAGAAATGTAGAAACAGCTATGCTGTTCAATGATCAGAGTTGTGACTCTTGAAGTCTTTGCAAAGCCTTGCCAGTATCTTAAGCAATGCTCTGCTGTCTTGCCCTGCTTTGATGTGTCCTGTTTAAATGAACTGCCACAGTTAAACAAGTCTGGAGGCATTGCCTAGGTATTATTTAGGTGTGAAAATGTGTTGCTGATCATAATTTAGGGACAAAAAAAAGTAACAGGAACCTAAAGATAAAAGACAGATATGTAGGCATAGTGACTGCATGTACTTCACAGCATTTGTCATTTCCTCTACTTTTTGTCTGAACTGTTTTCTTTATTTGGGGCAGAAATGCCAGAATCCTTTTCCTTTTGACCTTTGTAATTAGTCACCTTAGTATTCCTGTATGCAGAAGGTAAAATTTTGAAGCTTTGTAAGTACGTGGTTATCCATATAATTTCATGTATCTTCATCTTCACGTAGTTGTACCAACTGCAGTGGAATAGAAATAGGTAGTGGGGTTAGTAGATGGTCAATGATTATAGTCACAATCATCCATTGTGACTTATGGATATCTTTCCTTGATGGAATATTTTTCTGTTTCTCTTTGTTCATTTGGACTTCAGGGATGCAGCTGTGCAAGAGGTAAAACAGGTCAGAGGTTTGCAGGAGGGAGGGTAGAAAACAACCTAGAAAGGAAAATTTGTGACATCAGCTGTAGTATTCAATTTAAAATAATATTGTGAAATGGGTAATGGTGGTCTTATTTCACTGAATGTGGTTTGTAGTCCTGGCTGTAGAATCACAGAATGGTTGGTGTTGGGAGGGACTAAAAGATCATCTACTAGATCTCATGAGTTAATTTCTATGTGCACTGTATGTGCAGACCAAAGCCTTGGTAGCCTAATAATGGCAAGATGATATTTTTTTCTACTGTTCTATATTCTGGTTCACTACTGGTTAAATTAATCCTGAATTAAAATATTTGAAGCATATCTTACCTTTTCAAAATTTCCTTTGATACCAAGCAAAGCAGAATGTGTTTCTGTGCTCATGCTGTGTTTGTTGGTGTGGGTTTTTGTTTGGTTTGGTTGGGATTGTTTATTGGGATATTTTTTGTTCTTTCAGCACAGCCTTTGATGTTTCTTTTAGCTCTGCCCTTGGGATTTTTTTGGAGGCGAGTAGTGCTAGAAAGAAATCCTATCCAGTTCTTTCAAGCTGCCTTCATCAAAACTCTGCAAAGAGATTGGGGAGAGCCTGGAGAAGACAAAGACTACACAAAACCTTGTACATATTGCTCAGCTCCAGTGGGAGAGAGCAAGTTTTGGTGCTTTGAGTTCTTGTGGACTAAGAGCCATTGTCTTCAGAGTGGTGTCTTTTAAAATCATCCAATTTGTGACTAGGTTAGGTGTGTGTGAGGTGCAGGGCCTGGCATCTCAAGGACTCTGACCCTGCCTTCAGCTAAACTTGCAGAAGAGTCCCTTTACTGTAATTTCCTTTCATCAGTCTGTATTTATTAATATTTTTCTCTTTGCAACTTTGAATAGCTATTTAATATCAGCAGCGCAAGATTTTCTGTCAATCTTTTTTTTTTCTTTTTAAATTTATTCATTATAGAAAGGAGAAAAATTAATCCTTTAGTTCTAAACCCTTTGTCAAGATTTTGTGCTGCTGCCCTAGTGATTCTCTCTCCATAAACTGCAATTTCATAGTCTTTTTTAGTATGCACATTATTTTAAGGGGCTATTTTAGTTGAAACAACCAAGAAAACCTGTGCCCTAGAAGATGTTTTTTAGTTGCCATGACCAATGATATACTTTATAAAGATTTGTGGGGGGGTGGGGTTTTGTTTATTTGTTTAGTCTTTTTTGGCCTGTAGCAGTAATCTATTTTAAAGATGAAAATAAACAGAGTGATTGTTTTGAAATTTGTTTTCAGTGCTATAAAGCTTTTGTTTAAATATTTCTAATCTGATACTTTTGTCATGGAACTGAAGTAACCCAGGAACAGCCTGAAGGTTAAGCTGAATATATCTGATCCTTGCATCTGTATCTGAGTGGGACAATGAGCTTTTCCACATCATCCCTTCTCCACTGCATACAAACAGGAACACAACTCTGAACAGTTCAGATGAGTTCACAAACCTGTCTGCTGTTGTGTTTGAGCATCTGACTCTAGTTAGTGTTTTCCCATTTTAATAAATATTCACATGGGAATTTTCCTTTTCTACCTTTTAGGAAAGATTTAGTTAGTAGGTACTTCCTGTTTTGTTGGACAGAATATCTGTCCTCTAACAAGACTGAAATGACTGCCACTGTTGCTTTGGTTAAAGGAAGAGCACACATCATTCCTGCCTGTGGGCTCACCCCTCTCCTCTGATCTGTCTCTCATCCCCCTTCTGGGGATACTCAATGACTCTGAAACTGTGAGTTTAGTTGCTAAAAGATTGTTGAGCATCTCCCCTATGCAAACATTTATTTCCTTTGTGAAAGTTTCCCTTGACCACATTGGCTCCCCCAGACTGGAGAGTGTGCCTGCCTCTCTGCACACCACAGAGCCAGATCCTTCCTCTGGCTTTTCCAACCATTTGCCATTAAGTTGCTGCCCTCCTACATTTAATATTAGCAAAGGAAAAAAGCTTTCCAATCAAAGTTTCTTCTAAGATTTTGAGTAGAACTCAAGAACCCTTGAGGAAGGAGTCATTGGCCTGACAGAAGAATGATCTCTCTGGAATCTTTAAAATTTTTTTTCAGCTCCTTTCTCTGTGCTGTGTAAACTCTCATTGTTTTAGCCATGGCCTCATAAGGTGGAATAAATCCTCAAAGAATTCTTTCAATTTTATGAGATCCACCGTATCAGATGAGTATTTCACTAATAATTTTTGGCATTTTGAGACAGTTGAGGAGAGGAGAAATTTTGACATCACCGATGGGAATCCTGGTGGGAGCTTTAAACACTTTAAACACAGCAGTAGTGGGGACACTCTTGTTCATATAAGCAATAGCTGTGCTGCCAGCTTTATAGGATGCATTGTGCTCTAAACAGAGAACCATGATCCCACAGAGTTCGAGTTATTTCCCAAATCTGAGTGCTGTAGGACAAGCAGATACAGAAGTATCCCTTTACAGGAAATAGCAGAGCTTGAGCTAGTAAGAAGGGATTATATGAATGCTCCCTAGTTCAACTCTTTCTTTTCTTTTTTCCAGTAAATGAGTAAATGTGTGGAAGTTGAGAGGTATCTGTGTAAGGGAGGTATGTATCTGTGGGCAGGACAGGGAGATGAAGAGATGAGAACTGAGATGGTTATGTCAATAAGCCACTTTAGGAATAGTTGAAAGTGTTTACTTTGTAAATGTTTGCCAGAGTATTGGAAAAGTTCCAGGTGCTGCCATTTTTCTGGTTGTTCTGTAATTAACTCCATATAAATGCAACAAATTTTGGATTGACCCTTTCCATTGCACTCAATGAGTTCATGATCTCACACTGTAAATATTCATTATTCTTATAACATGGAAACCAATTCTAAATGGAAAAAAAAATCTGTAGAGCATCCCTTCAGAATCAGAGGAAAGCAAGCAAGCTTTCAGGAAAATGCAAGGAATATGAGTGTCTTACAGACTTCATTACTGATTGTATGTTTTCCTTTTTGCATGGAGCATAACCTAATGGTATATACTTAATTAAATCAAGTGGAAAACTGTACCAACTGCAAATGCATCTTCTGTGAGTCTATTGGTTTGGGAAGGTGAAAAGCATAGATATGAGGGACGGGAAGCAGACAGTGTAGCTTTTTTCATTATGTTTAATATGGTTTTCCTATTTAACTTGTGTGGTTTGTAGGTTGTGGAGGCTTTATGCATGAGTTACACTTCTCTTCTGCCAGAATCACTGCTGAACTGAAGCCTGCTTTGACCATACTAATGGCTCTACTGGAATAATTCATGTACTGGCATCTGGTAACTTAAATATTGCTATTTGCTAATAGTCCTGAACTGATTTGGTTTCTGTTATTTCTAACTCAATGGTTCACCCTGTTTTGTTTTCCAGTTGAGCTATTGGTTACTTAGCAGGAATGTTTTATTTGGGTTAATTTGGAAAGTGTGATATCCAGTGCCAGCTGTCCCATGCCAGCACAGCGTGTACGGTCCTTTAGGCCAAAAAGACACAACTTAATGACTAATGAGTTGAACATTGCTATTGTCATTTATGTTTTCCATTAATGCCTCTGCAGGTAGGGCAGCTGCAAATGGAAAGCAAAGCTCAAGAAAAATTAATGGCAGCTTTGAATCTTAAAATAATAGTAAAAAGTGCAAATAGGGGAAGAGGATAGCAGTTGTATATCGGTAGCTACCCTTGTGCAAACACATACTTAGCAGGAAATTTTAGGTGGCTTTTTGTCTGGCATAGGAAGGCCATAACTCTCTCTTCATCAGACTCTTCCTTCCATTTCTAACTTCATTGCATTTCTTTTTCTGGAGACTCACGTTGTTTTCTCTTCCACCTTCTTTCTTTCCATCCCACTGCATGCCCCTTTCCTTGATCTGACCTCAGAGAGGATGAGTACGAAGAGGAGGAAGAAGAACAGCCAGTCACAGAGCCCAATACTGAGGATGAGGGGGAGGAAGAGGCCAATAGGCAGGTCAAAGCCAGGTACCAGGATTCAGCATTGTCCCTCCACCTTTTCTTCAGGCTCTGGCGTGAACCCACCAGCACAGTGTGCAGCGGCATTCACCCTTTCACTCACATTCCTTGGTCACCTGCTAAAGCCACCCCCGAAGGAAATATTTTTGCATTTAAAAGCTTTGGGGAGGGGGCTGGGGGGCAGCACTGCTAATGGAAACGTGTTCGATTATGTAGGTTCAGTGCACTATGAACTGTCTGTGCTCACACTTCCTTTATGTAATGCTCACAAATCCTAAAAGCTTTAGTAAAAGGCATAATTTTATGCATGATCTGGTTTAACTTCTTAGTTAAGGCAATGATGAAACACTACAATGCTTAGCTGAGGATATTGCTTGGTTTCTTATGTTTTCATCCCTATCTTCATAATATTATCTTACTAGGAATATCTGTTGCTATGCAGCAAATTGACATTTTTGAATGCTGCCTACTATTCCATATACGTTTTGTTCACGTTTTAATAGCAAAGAACTACTTTGAAGCAAAACTGATATATACGTGTGTACATATAATATATATATCAAATTTTATAAATGCCTGCCCATATATCTGTATATACAGATATAAGCAAATAACCAATCAATATTCTTCATCACCTATCAGTACTCTTGTGTAAATTTTCTACTTATTTCTGAGATATGTATATATGTGTTTGGCATTTGGCAACTTGATCCTAACAAACTGAAAGCAAGAAAATACATTCTTTGTTCCAGACAGCTATTTGATTTAGGTTAAATTATTTGGCTTTGCAATTCATCAAATGAGATTGGTTTTTTTGTTGTTTTTTTTTTTTTTTACAAAAACCACATTCATGCAGATGCTGTACACTACAGAAGGAAGAAAGGAAACTGTTTAATGTGCGAATTCAAAAGAAAATACTGTACCGTTGTTATTGTCTTCTAGTCCGCAAATCTTGCCAATGGCTGCCTGAGATTTCAAAATTAAGTGATAATTTCCTCAAATCTAATTCTTAAAAGTCAAAGCTAAGACACAAGTTACTGGTAAATCTCATGAGTCTACTAAAATACTGCTTAAAAAAATGAGGAAGAGCCATGTGAAGAGCATAATGTGTTTTTAGGTCATTGGCCTTTTTAAGATAATAATCTCTTTAAGATAACTGGGTGATATTCTCATCACTTTCCTAAGTATCTTCTTTCACTGTCTCTGTAGCATAAAAAAAATTATCTGTAACCTGGCTATTCATGTTAGATGCTGTCAGGTAGGATTGGCCTGGCTTTAGTGTCGCCTGTCAAGCACAGCAGGTGCAGTAGATGAAGGTTTCCAGATTTTCAATTGTGAGAGCAATTACCTGGTATACACCTGATGATTGACTGCACAGGAGCCCAACATATCTAACATAAATTGTGTTTTTGTTGCCTATGCTGTGCAAAGCCCACAGTCCTCAGATAAGGACTCTGCCTTCCATGCCAGTTGGGGGATTGCAGAAGTGGTCTTGGGAGAAGGAAATCAGTCACTTACCAAGTGATCCAGCCAAAAGGCCATGCACAGTGTTTGTGCTGGAGCTACTCATGAAAACAGACACCCTGGAGTGCAGATCCCATGTCTTTTCACCTGCTTTGTGCCTTCTGTCACTCACCAACATCTGCCTTCAGTAGAGCAAAGCAGATGTGTTCTCTGTTTCCTTTGATGCAAACTCTGCAAGTCTCTATGAAAGACCAGCATGGCATGCTGACACTCAGAGAAATCAGAAATTAATGCCTTCATAGCTAGAAAAATGTCTGGTAAGGTGTTGCTTTTGAGATCAGTCTAAACTTGAATTCTGACAGAACAGTGGTAATTGAGTACTTTTTTATTTTCATCTTTGTTGGATGAACATTTTTAGTAAATATATCAGATTTCCAGGGAGGATGATAGTCAGATATCTGGACTTGGAGAAGCAGTCCTGCAGACTGTATCTTGAAGCATCTGTGCTCCATGGAGTATTTTCCAGTGTGCTCAGTCTGCTTTGTACTGCTCTGATGATGTTTACGACCCAACTTGAAATACATGAAAATTGTTCCTGAATATAGGTGTGAAAAGGCTCATGAAAATTAATTCTGAAGCCTATCGATTTAATCCCCTCTTTTCCTTTGGAATGGGTTGTTTCTTTTCCCCAGTATCTCCAACGCCAAGAAGAATCCCACTGGGATACAGAGATGTGAGTTATTTTTATTTAAAAAGATGTGCTGATTGTCCAAATTTTGGAAGTTTTTGTTTGTCTGACTCTACTTGGTTTTTTTTTCCCTGCAAGTGTTACTATCTATTATCTCTTTTCCCCATTTTTCTCTCCTCTTCCCTTTCTAATGATTTTTTCCTCTTGCAGTGAGGTTCCAGATGTGCATGAGGCTGTGAAGGGAAGTTTTTCACAATGTTCTGACTCTTCAGCTGTCTCCAGTGCCATTTCTCCAGCTGAGAGGCCTCTCACCTGCCCTAGAGCAAAGAGCTTTTCTAGCAACTCCTCTTCTGTGCCTGACTCATCTGTCTCTCATCATAATTCTGTCCTTTCATCACCATCTTCACCTGCAACAGCATTGCTGAGCTCTCCCCAAAATTCCTCAGCATCCATTACTCCAAAGGCATCTCCAACAGTGGAGAAATTACCTTATGTACCACACACTCCTTTTCACCTCTTCTCATACGACTTTGAAGAGTCTCCAGCATCTGTGAAAGAGAAGGAAGCAGAAATGATGAGGGAAAACAGGTAGATTTTATATAATGACAATAATTTTTAGATAAATGAATAACACCTTTCAAGAATTTTACAGTGTTAGTAATGCTACTCTGTGTTGTATTATTTCCAGAACATACTCTACTAATTTCAGCCCTGTAAGGCTGTATTTTGATTTGATATTTTCTCCATGTCTTTGCTGACATGATTACTCTTCTTCCAGATCTGTAGTTAATAAATATCCTGGCCTCCTCTGTGGAGCAGTGGATAAATAACCCATGATTTGGGAGATCACAGAAAGGAGCACCATTTTGCTCTCATTTACAGCAATGTAATTTGCAGACATGTTTTCATGAAAATTAATGGGGCTTTTCTGCTATAAAACCAAGAGAGGTGAGGTCAGTACTTGAAATTCAGGGGTGAAGTCCTGGCTTCAAAGGCTGAACTGCCAAATCCTAAATTTGTTATTTGATTACCATGCATGTCTATCTCATGTGCAATTTCAACTCATGCTTGTAATAAGAGATCTATAAATGTAACATGGCACTCAGAATAGACAGTTTTATCTCCACAACCTCTGTTGAATTTACTTGTTCTTCATGCATTTGGTTTTTAACTGCATCTTAGTTTTTAACTTAAATTTCCCCATCCAACCCATCTAAGATAAAAAGAAAATATTGTTTGTCTCTGTTTTCAAGTAAAATAAATTGACAGTAAGTAGCTCTACAAACAGTGATAGAGAATCACCTTGAAAAGAGGTTGATGATTTTTTACTGTCTCAGAGTTGTCAGTGTTATTTGAATTAGGTGCTGAAAACGTACATTTATATTGCATGCGTATTTATTTCTTCCTCTCTCCAGCAGTCCTTCTGAGTTTCTGCATGTGAACAAATGTTTTGATTCCTTTGATCCTTTTAATTTTCAATCTTTCTCTCCTAATAGGTGGGTGTGTTTTGTCCCTTTTTTAATTTTACTGAAAAGCCTGTAAGTCCAAGTAGTTGTTGACAAGTGACTTAGTTCACATTTTTCCTTTAGCTGCAACTTGAACACTGGAATTACTCTAAATTTATATTTTCCTTGATAGGTGCATTTTCCCTTATACCTCTCACACTCATTTATTGGTCTCCCATTGCTGCTGCTGTTATACTTTAGAGAGCAGATTCCTCAATACCTCCTGTTCCTGCAATATTTAGCATTTCTGCAGTGATTTTTTTTTTTCCTGCTGACCATCTTTTCTGCTTCCATTTAGTATAGAGGTTCAAGGGTGGGGGTGGGGATGGGAATTCTTCTGGGTTTATTTGTAGGAAAAGGAGGGCAAAGCCTGCACAATTTAGTCAGTAATATGCCCATAAAAGAGGAAAATTTCTTGAGGGTGAATGCTGCTGGATAAGACTATTGCATCTACACTGGTACATGAGACAAGAAGGGAAAATAGAAGCAATAGCCAGTACCAGAGGAAGGTTAAAAAGATAAACTTTGTGAACAGCATACAGACTTAGCCTGGTGTTCTGGTCTTGCCTTGTTCCTATTCCGGCAACTCAGTGCTCCTCTAAATTTGATGGGATGTTATGTCCAGACCAGTCCCTCTGAAGTTGATGTTTTTAATCATTGTCGGTCTAACTCCATAGAAGGTGCATTCCCTCAATTTTCATGGAGTGTTATCTTTGGGCTAATTGAAAACCCTTGGTGTGAGAAAAGGTTCTGCTCTATGTCAGCTTTTTCATGGGGCAGAGGAGAAGAAAAGCACATGTAATGGTTGATAAGAAGGTCTCCTTGCAATTGATCAAAATGGAAATGGAGTTTCCTGTGTCAGGAGCATACCAAATGAGCTCTGAGCTCTTATCAGGACAATGGAGTTTTCTCATCGCTCACCCAGTACAGGCACAGTCAGAATATTTTCTGGGCTGAGCCTGTCAGAGAGAAGACCCCAAGCTACGTCTGTGCTGCCAGGGAAGTTCCACAGCCTCCAGTGGGCCACTGTCTCCAGTTTCTAGTTAGTTTTCTTCTGAGGCAAGAAGGCTCAGATATCAATCCTTTCCTGCAAAATTCCTTTTGTAGCTCAGAAACATGCATGTTAGCATTTTTTTCCAAAACTATTTCCCTGTTGCTGCTCAGTACAGTGTCTCTAAAACCGATGAGGATGGGGGGTATTTTCTAAAGCATTGATCTGAAATTGCTGTCCAAGAGGACATGTTCTCTAAAGCACGATCCCTTCCGTTGTAAAAGCATCAAGCTGAAATCTACTCTGATTTTCATGTGGACCTTGGCAGGCAACAATGCTGTTGAACCTTAAGGAATGAAGCCTGAAATTTTGAATGAAATTTTGCATGGCTAGATGAGTGTGCTAAATGGAGCTGAAGGAAACCAACCAGCCTTTTCAAATAAAATTGCTGAGTGAAATTACTGAGTGCTAAGGTGTGTGAGGGAAGAAGCAGCAGAGAAAAGATATGGTGAAGGAGGATATATTATATCTTATTAATTATAATAAGGAAAATTATGTTGCTCTATTTCCTGAAATGAATTTTGTAATTTGTATGAGTTGACCTTGCAGAGTACTGATCTTCAGAACCTCATATGCTTTCCATGTGGGAAAACAGCATTGTCTGTGAAGAATATTAAAGAGAGAAATATTAACATTTCCCCAAATGAAGAATCTTTTCTTGACATGCTGTTTAAGTACAATGGTTAAAGAGCAAGCAAAGCAACACAACTGCCTTTTCTATTCAGTACAGGAGCTAGGATGAAAACATTGATAGAAGGGACTCTGGGGAGCTGGCCATTCCCGGAGTCCTGGAAACAATTTCTCTTTGATCAGCAAGCACACATTGAAGTGAAGCGAGTTTATGGGGTTTTTTAATGGAGAGAAGGGCTGATAGAAATTTCTAAAGCCGTGCTTCCGGAGACATGTCTTTTTAACCATGGTGATGATTTTTTACAGGCATAGTAAGAAATGGCACATAAGCTATTACTTATGTTGGGGGAGGGGAAAGAAAATACTGCTGGCTTTAATTGAAAAGAATGTCGTTGCTTTTCCATTTAAAAATGCAAGCACTTGCAAGTCATGAATGCTCATGTTCATATCATGTCTCAGGAGTGCTGCTGTTTTCCTTAATTTTAATAGATATGAATACTGCTGTCTTGGGCTGGTTTGATCCCCTTTCTAATGGCTGGATATCAGCTCCCAAAACAGCTAATAATTCTGAGTAACTGAGCAGTAATTCAAATATTCCTGTTCTGTGTTGTCACTTGGGAGGACCATTCAAATCTCTCATTATTTTCCTTACCAATAGCTCACTGTTTCATCATGTATGTTCATGCCATGGTTGATATTAAGAGTACATGATTGGTTGCATATTTGGAAATAGAGCAACATTTTGGAATAGCAACATTTTGTTTGAGAAATTCTGGGGTACAGGATCATTACAACCCCGTAAACAAGAGGATTTACTGTTGCATGCCTCTTTGCTGACGGATTCTTCCTGTCTCTCCCTTTCTCCTTCTTTTCCTCCCCTTTCTTCAGATACAATAGCTATGGCAGCAGCTCTTACTCTTCTCCTCGACCTTACGCTGGTGTGAGTGCGCCTACAACACCCACTACTCGTTATGGGACAACTCTGTCACCGCCTCAGGAGACCAAATCTGACAGGTTTGTAAATCAATCTGTGTTTTGACAACAGCTCCTTTGCAGACAAGGTGAAGGAGATAAATGTAAGCTGTTCTGAATGAGTACTGGAAATAGCTTCTAGCTGTATTTTTTCTAACATTGGGAAAAAAATGGAAAAAAAATCTGAATGTGTTCATTTCTCACTCATTCTCAAGCCTTTCTGTCTGACTTGGTGTTAAAGGCTGGGTGTTTTTCCATCCCGCTTCTGTTTCTTCCACTTAAATGGATAAAGCAGAGTTGCTTTGCACATAAGCTGTTCTAAGTATTAAAAGGTGAATTAAAATTTTCTTTCCATTTTTAAAAATAAATTCATATAGATCTATTTTCACTTCTATCATCTTAAATCAACTGCAAAATCTTGGAAACATGCTTAGCTCAGAATTTCCAAGGCCATAATTTTGTTCTGTCTTGAAAGTGCGTGATATATCTCATTGTGTTTCATCAAAAGCAAAACATATCTTGCTGTAGCTAAAGCAAACTCCTAATAACCAACCACTTATCAGCTTGCTTTAAGAAAAAAATTAAAAGGGAAAAAAACCCAAACCAGAAAAAAAAAACAATTTGAACAATCAAAATACTCTTTTAAATTATGTAAGGTACTAGGGGAAGAAAAAAGATAGGAAAATGTTATGGATACATGGAAGAAATTCTTGGCATAAGGTTTGGACCACCAGAAATTAACTATCTGTTATAACCTGAGAGTAAATGACAGCTTCAAAGGATGTCATGCTGATTTTAAAAAGGAAAGGTAAAAGTTTTTAATTAATTTAATTCAATAATCTAATACAATAATTTAAATAATATCCAATTAGGCCAGATGGGGTTTGGATTGTTTGTTTCCAAATTGGCCTCTAATTCAAAACAACTGTATCTTCCACCCTGTTTTCTGAGCTTAAGGTTTTTCACAGGACCCTTTTTCTGTATTCTAGTTTATTTTTGTTAATGACTCTGGCATATTTCTGTATATGTGTGTGTTTGTGTGCATATGTGTGTATATGTTTGTACCTTCCTAATGCCTCACATCCTTTCCAGACTGCTACTCAGAATGGTTCAAGTTAGGTTCTTCCAGCATACATGGATTTGTAGCCATGAGGTATTCATTTAATCCTTTTTTTCAAGTGAGTAATTAGATTAAGTTTCTCTTTGGAGAAAGGCATTGTTTTTCATTTGCTCATCTTCCTGAAGTACCTTGCCTTGATTTGTCTTTCCTGATCTCAATTAAATTATTGCTGAGTGCAACCATAATAAAAAAACTCTACACCAGCATATTCACTGCCATTTACCTCAGCAAAATGGATGCAAGATAAGCAAGAGTTAAAAGTACCCCACTGCTTTGGAAGTTTAAGGTTTTCAAGCCCCTGCTGTTGTAGGCTTCTGATTGCTACTGCAGCCAAGAAACCCCGAAGTGGTCAAACGCTGCGATGGCTGAAGATGGTCGGGCTTGTCCGATGGCACTGGCCCTGCTCCAGAGAAGAAAGCCAGCTTCCATTTCAGTGTGTGCATAAGTGCCTTGTTGGTTTGGAGCCAAAATGCCTTGGCCCCACAGGATGAAGCTGTAAAATTTGCAGATTCATGGAGAGTCAGGCCAGAGGGGAGCTCCGCAGTCATCTGTTGTGACTTATAATGGGTCTCACAGAAGCCAAATGAAAGACCCCTGTACTCTCACGTGTTTTCAAGTGGCAGCGCACGATTTCTCCTGAAAATATTCCGGTATTTATTATCACTGCTAGGAAAATATTTTATGTTTTGAAGCCAGCTTTTCTAGCAGCATCTTCCAGCCAACACACCTCATCTTTCTTTTTTCTGTGGAACTGTAAAGCACTTTTCTGTGAAACTGTAAAACTCTACCTTCAACTGTCAGATCTCTCGTACATGTTGTTAGTGACTGAACACAGTGCTCAGAGTTGCATCTTTGCCTTTCCTTCAGGTTATGTTTGCTGCTTTCCACCTCACATGATAAAAATCTCCATACTCCTGTTTAAATTTGCAGCTTGCTGCTCATAGTAGTTCATTAACTCACCAAGATTTCTGCATTTTTACATTTGAGGGATGTTATAGCCTGATGCTTCCTGTATTTGAGTCTCTCAGAAGTGTGAAAGATGTGTATACACCACAGCTCCATGTTGTCTGCAGAATAGATGCAGTTATTTCTTTAAAGATAATTAAGTTTACAGTTTTAGATGCCATTTTGCATTCTCTTGTTCTTTTTGAGAGTGCTGCCACTGCAGATGTGTAGTTCCACGAGCTCTAAAGAACTGACTGTTTTGAAGAAGGGCAGAAGCCTTCCTTAATTTCATTGTGCTGAAAGATGTGCATTGAAGAAATGTCCATGTAGAGATTGACAGATGGAATTTGCTTATTGGAGAGTAGGCCATGTAGTGCATGACCCAATGCTAGGCACTCATTAGTAAATGGAAAATATTGTGGAGGTTTTCACGGTTTTCTATGAATGGTGTTTGCCTCAGATTATGTAAACACTGTTTCCTACCTCCTGGTGGTAAAAATTTACATGGATTCAAACACCCAAAAAAAGTTAAAAGATGGGGTGGAGGGGGGAGAGGAAGACATCTGATAAGAAGCAGATGCATAATTTATGGTTAGCTCTAAGGTGTGTTTTCTAGTTTCAGCTTATGCTACAGTCATGCAAAGCCTTCACAGAAAGATTCCTGTCTTTTATCATGCAGGGAAGAGCTTCAGATGCAGGTCCTGGTACCGTTTATCTGACCTTCGAGAATGAGGAGGAAGGAAGAAGCAGAATTTAGAGCAGTGCCCAGCAAAGTGATTCATACTCCATTCAGTTGCCCTGACAAGCTTTTCAAACCCTTGGCTGCATATTGCTTATGTAAACAAGAGCTGCAACTTAGGTGGAAAGAAGCAGTGTGGTTGACTTTTTGACATTCATACTTTTAAAACCCTCTTTGGCTGAGATCAGTAGGGAATTATAAGAGCAATGTAAGTCAGTGCAAAATAGCTGGATTTTGTTCTTTGAAATCCATATCATCTATATATTTCTGATTGTACAGAAGAAGAAAAGGCTTACTTTACTTTTTCTAAATACAGCTGCAGCCTTTTGGCAACTTCTTGCAATTCTGTTGTTCTCTCTCATTTCCCTGGGTCCCCTGTGGAGAGCCAAGTTTCTGAAGTGCATATTGCAGCCATGGGAATCCTGCTGAAGGAGGGCAAATTGCAGGGCACTTTCTGTTCAGCCCTTCATTGGGAGAGATGAAGGACTGTGTCAGTTCTCTTGTGTCTCTCTGCTTGTGAAAGTCGCTCCTAATGCATAAGAAATATAACCCAGTCTGCCTGTTTTCTAATGCCAAAGAGTGCTTTGCTCCATAAATACGCTGCTCCCGCCCTTTGCAACTTGAATCACCAATTAACTTTCTCCCCATTAATAAAAAAAAACCAAATCATCCTCATAACCTCATAAATTGTAATAACAAAGGGGAAGAGCAGTGCATGACTGAAACACATCAGGGAGAAAAGCATTTTTCTGTCCCTCCCAGCTGGCCCCTTGCCTGGGGGCAGAAGGTCTAGTCAGAAGGACTAGCCTGTATTTCCATGCCTTATGCTCACACCTAGGGTATTTCTGTCTAGCCAGACTGCTTTGACAGACTCAAAATCTAAGACAGTCGCTCAAATGAAAACTGCAGCCTGGAGTCTGCCACTGGACATCAAACTCGTTACTTGCAAAGCGTCACACCCCCTCATAGTGTCCTTTTGGTGGTGAAGTGTTTGCATTGTTGATCATGGCTATCCTTAGAGGAGATCATGAAGGAGTGAAACTTCTAAGGCAAGACCTCCTAAATTCAGCACCAGCTTTAATTCATTCCACTACAGAAGAATATCCTGCTGGTGTGTTTGCCAGGGTGGGTTTCTTCTGATGCCTTTGCCAAGAGATGGTTCCCCCTAGGGCTGGCAGTCAAACAGTAGTACAGTCAGCCTAGCTCAGAAAGCCTTCTCGGGGCACTGCTTGCCAAAGGAGCGGGAGTTCATGGTCTCACCTCTATCTCTTAAATCAAATGCCAGAAAGTTCAGCTCGCAAACCTCCACTTCTTGAGGCTCTTGGCCAGTCACTGTGAACTTACTCTCCACCTCTGGCTGGTCCCTCAGAAGTTCTTCCAAATCTCCAAGCCTGGTAACAGCCTGCTATGGTGTTTGCCGATTATTCCTGTTTGAAGCATCTCCAGCTTTTCTAGAGCGTTAGAAAATAAACTTAAGAAATATTAAATATATTTCACATTCTTTAATATGTTTTCCATCTCACTTGCTTTGTGATCTACAGCAATACATTGCCTTGTGCTCCCATGATGCAGGGCCTTGAATATTGCATGTTCATTTCCATATTCTTCTCTATGTTTTAAAGGAAATGTACCTTCAAACATTTATTTCTAAAACAGGTCACAGACAGTGAGATTAGCATACCTAGATTATAGGTGGTTTTTTTTCTCCTCTGACACTTAAACCTGAAGCATAAGCATAAAGTGCAGCAAAAGTCTGCAGATACTCTTCTTTGAGTTTTGTTCCCTTTCCAGGTGCCTGAAATAGTGATTTGCTGGAAATTTGGTCCTTTCTTTCAAGTTTCTCTCTTTAAAGCAAAACAAAACAAATAAACAGAAAAAACCTCATTGAGAATGGCAAACAGCTTTTCAGTTAGATTTTCTACTAAAATTAAAGGTCTCAGTAATTGACAACACCAAGGAGATGCTGCTGGATGAAGCTTCTTGGCAGGTTGGGGATTTTTTGGGTTTTTTTCCTAAGCTATTTATCACTGATTTGTGCTCTGCAGTTCCCTTACTCCATCTGTTAAGCACTAAGGTAAAACAAACCTATGAAACAAAACCTGCTATACAGCCTACCAAGCTGCTGCTCTCCCAAGAACTGCTCCTCTTTCCTTGGCTTTCTATTCTTTCTGTGTGTACTTCCGGCCCCTCAGACCAGAGATTGTGACGATTTTTTCTCGTGGTAACTGCCAAGCACATCTCTCACTCTGAGTAACATAATGAGGAATGGATAGCTTGGTAGCTGATAATAGTGGCTCAGGGCAAAAGCCTCAACTTTATTGCTGAGATTTTAAGAGGAAAAATGACCTTAGGTATTACTTGATGATTTACAGTTTGGGAAGCAGTGGTGGCTTGCACTGGCCTAGCTGCTTGTCGAACTACTGTGTAAGCAATATTCTTGATTGCAGCTTTGTGGCCTTCATCATAAGGCATATGATTAAACAGAAGCATGAAGTGGTTATGGTTTCAGACTGCAGAGTGTTGCTGGCTGAACATGCCGTGTGCAATGCTGATCCTCAGGGCACCCCCACCTTAGCCTCGACCTACACCTGGGCTCTGCAAGTCACTTCCAAGCAAGGTGTAACTTACATGAGGATGAGAAGCTGCAGGTTGGAGAAGGACAGAAGCACAGTGTGAAAGCTGTACAGGTCAGCTGGAAGGGGACAGTGTATGTAGAAACTCCCTGTGTATTGCCTAGGCTCTGTGCAGCTCTGTCCTGCTGTAGCTCTAATTTGGGTAGTACCCTGTACCACTTAAAAGTCTAACATTAATCAGTTCTCTTGGCCATTCTCAAGTTCCTTTCTTAAAGGAAGCAATAGTAGGTTTAGGTCTCAATTTTATGTTTATTTTTGAGAGAAGTTTTATAAAGATTCCTTAAGTAATGTTTAGTCTGTTTGCAAAGTCTTATATCAACATGCTTTTGAATTTGCCATGTCATGTAGGGAGACATAACACACGGGGAGTTTCTTTAACTGTGAAAAGCAATATGGCTCTTGGCAGCTTTGCCTCCCCTTTTGTCTCTTTCTAAGCTGGAAAATGGATTTATTTTCTTAAAGCCAAGAGACTTTTAGAGTTACTTAAGGCCGAGTAGGAGGTGCTGACTGTTGTACTTCAGTCTGTAGCATTCCTATGGCTGCTGGAACAGGAGCACTTTGCAAAGTTAGGTAATTAGTGCTTCCTTTTTAAAGTTATTAATGACTCTGCCCCATGTTGTATTAAAGACAATCCTGAATATTAACCTTATGACCTAAAGGGATTTCCTCTCATAAATCATCTGTTAATTTTTTCTAGCTCATAAAAATATACATTTGTATTTTGTATTATTCTGTAGATAACAATTTCTATTTAGCAAATTTTAAAAATTGAACTAAACAGAGGGAAAGGCAGAGACAAAATAGTATCTCAGAGCTTACATGAATGAAGTTCAGAATTTCAGTTCTGAAATTTGAAGTTCAGAATTTCAGTTTTGCTTTCAGTAGGACAGAAATATTTTCTTCAGTTTGCAACAAGATTAGAGTAATTCAGGGCACATAATCCCCTTCACAATGTATAGTCCATGATGGAGTATTTTCAGAAAGCTACAAGAACTTGCAAAAAAGTGTGAGAGATCTTGTGTCTGCCTGAATTGGTGTTTATAATAATGATTACTAATTCACTTCTGTGTTAAATGCTGTAGGTCAGGCTAGCTGAGTTTTTATTCAGAAGAGCTTTGGCCTACAGTCAACATTTTGGCTTCATATCCTATGCTCTGTGTGTATGTTTTGCCTTTTTTTTTTTTGCCACCCCTATTCTTTCCTTTTCCTCTCTCTTCTTCCAGTAAGATAAGTTACTAATGACCTCTTTGGCCCTGTGTCCTGATTCTGTGGTGAGGAGCTCTATTCACAAATCCACAGACCTAGACTCTTTGTTGTGTATTTTCTTTCTGGAATGAGAAAGTAATAACAAAGCCTGTTTAGCTTTTACTGGTTTTAACAGCAGGCATAAGAAAGCTTTTCTTAACATTTTTTATATTAACAGTCCATTCTTAATAGCCTTGCATTCTCTACAAGACTAAAAATAGTAGTCAGAGTAAGCATCCTTCTGGATTGTATTTGTGGAGCTGAACAAATGGTTGATATTACCAGCTGGTAACATAAGACACCAGCACTAAAAGGCTGGCATATATTAGCTATAACCCCATTTTGTGAGTGATCACTCTATTATGCTTTCATTGAGCATTCACGTTCTCTTTACTGTTAAAATCTCTTATCACCTTTGATTCAATGCCAGAAGTTTTTTAGCCTTTTTCTTGCTTATCCATTTTTAAAATGCAGCCTGCAGCAATAAGATCTAAAAATTCATGAGACCTGAAGGCACTTTCACCCTTCAAACAGCATCAAAGCAACAAAATTAACCAAAGGCTCAGCCCAAGCCTTCCCACCAGCTGGTTTGGCCAATCATGCTGCCATTTGCAATTCAAGTATGTGTTCACTGAAAGGGAACATTTACTTTAAGTGTTATTGCCAGGGAAATACAGAAACAAAAATCAGATTTTGTCAACAAACTCTACATAGACAAATCCCTTTTCAAATTGTTTAGAATGTTTGAAGAATACCTCTTTATTCTTGCTTTTCTTCTGGCTGCTTTACAGGTTTGTACACCCTGAAAGTAACCTGCTTACCTCAGGTTTAGTTTATGCACATGTAGAAAATTACCAATAGCGTTTACTAAATACTAAAACTGTGAATTTACATTTGCAGTTCACATTAAAAAGAGCATTGGTTCACTCCAGCACCAGTTGAGCTACAGTGTTTGATAGCAGCAGTGAGGCTGTGAGTTTGAGGCTTCATGAGGCAGCTGGTCTCAGCATTTTGTGTGAGGTGTGGTCCCCGCCGAGGGCAGATGTGTGTGGTTGAGTGGGTGTAACCACCAAGCTACAGCAGTGCTGTTGCTTTGCCTGCCCTATTCTAAATGTGACTGAAGACCCAAAACCTTGACTTTTTGTGCTTTAAGAAGTCAGCGTCACACAAGGCATCAGCTGGCCGTGTTCCTGTCTGTTTAATTATGACCTCTATGCACAGAAACTTCTGGCAACTTGGACTGTTGGATTTGACCATTTCATGCAACAAGCTGTTGTATGCAACAGGGCTGTGTTTGGGGCAAAGGAATTGAACAGGCTATGTGTGTGCACCCTACACTGCAGTTTGTAATTCAGCTGAATTACGCACTCATAACCACTGAGAAATACGGAAATTCTAAGTTTCACTAATTGCTGTTGATTTAATTAGTTGTGAGAAGATGGCAAGCTGACATTTTCAATTCTTTGGACACTGGCTTTTCTTCTGGACATCTGGCTGTGGATATTCTATTTAGATTGTGATGCTGCTCTTCATGCATCTGCAGATTTTATCCCAGTGAGCAATGCCAGCCAAACTATGCTAGATCAAACCTCCAAACAAGGTGTTTTAGTGTGTGCAGGTATTTTACTACCAGAGCTAACTTAGGATCCCATCTGCAGGACTAAGCTGTGCATCTCAATGTGATTTCCCTGTAATCCCCTGCATAAGAATGTGGATTTATTGTAGGACCTCAAAGAGCTCAGTCAGAGCTGAAGGCTTCCAACTTGCTAGATGATGTACAGACCTACAATCACTCTTTTGGTCTCTCAGCATCAGCCTATCCCTCCCCTTAATTTTCCTTCAGTATTCTTTTAACCCATACCTTCCTTTGACTCTAAATGGAGTTTGCAGACTTCATGGCAGCTGGGCAGGATGGGATATCAAGCTGAATAAACAAAACAGATATTAACAAAGACTTGATAGGGACCTTCTTTTGCCATCTCTCCCAGTTAATTTCCATATATCTTCACATGGAGGCACTGTTAATTTTTCCCCTTCCATGAGTAATTTCTGATGTTATATCCAACCATATATCCATGGTTTTTTGTGCTACTGCAGGGATGGAGCTCTAGCTTTTGAATTTTAGTACAGTGGTGCTACTGTTTCTGGTAAGAGCTTTCTCTTGCAACATGCACTATGAGGTCAAAAGTTAAAATAAATTTAAAATATGCTCAAGGGAAAATTCACCACACGTACTTGACTGTCAGGGTTTGAGGATTTTTTCCCCCTTTTCTTAGTGCTGAAGCATATTAGAGATTTTTATGGTTTTGAGTGTGATCCAACATTGATACTGTAGCTTTGGAGGAGTGCCAGCAGGGACTCTTACAGAATATCAAGTTTTATACCATCTTATGTAATGTTTATGCGGGTGGGATATGACATATTGAAATTCAGTTTATTGAAATTATTGACATTATATTCATGCTGCCCTGCTGCCAGTGGGGCTGAAATGGCTATGTTGTGTCGTGTTCTTGCTTATACAGACATAAACACTTGGGGAAGATAGGTTTGCATTAACATTTTTATCTTCTTTTGCACCTATGCTCACTAGTGAACTGGTGCTATTATGCTAAATGCCCACACTGTGCAGCCATAGGCAAGTAAATTAATAAGAGAAAGCATCTGAGTTCTTAAAAACAGGGAAAATTTACTCAGGTTTGTGTTACTGGTTAAGGAACCTTCCTCTAGGCAGGCAGGGTTTAGTTTCTTTTTACACAAAAGGCAGTATCTATTTCTCTCATTAATCCTTTCATTACAAAACTCATGTTACAACAATGCACAGAAACCGCTCTACATGAGTTATGTCTTTTTGATTTTATCAGTCTAATTCAATCAGTGTGCATCTGTATAAAGCTACCCTGTACAATACAGATTTTTTTCCTGTCTAAGAGACAGAAGGAAAGACACGTTTACTCTGAGGTCACTCTGCTGCCATGTGAGAGGTTGGTGGTACCAATACCACCATGGTGGGGGAATGTTGTGTAAGAGGACCCACTCTCCCAGACAAAGTACTACTTACAGTAAAGCCAATAGAAACATCTATGTCAGCACCAAACTGTAAGTGAATGTAAATGTAGCTTTATATATTTGAAAAGTCTTTACTGTAGAGGCCATAATTTCTGATAGTTTTTAAGAATGGTTTGAGAAGACTGGCCCTTTGTGTTTTACTGACATGTCCTATCTATGTGATGAGATTAATCTTGCTTTTGCAGCACATGCAGCAGGGAAGTAATGATAATCAAATTTATTAATGTATAAAGGAAAAAAATATGCCTGATAGAGCATTTGAATTCTCTAGGGCACTTCTGACATATTCCTTTACTTTTGTTTTCCTTTATAGAGGATTCTCAGGTTTTTGTGCCACATCTGTTTTTAGTATCATTGCATAACAACATTTTTCTTTTAAATTCCAAAAACCCTTTACAGGATTCAGCTTTTGTATTAACAGGACTATAACGTTAAAAAAAAAATTTAGACAATTTGCAGTTGAAATAGACTGAAGAATTTTTGCACATACTTTATTTGTGCTTTAGAAATTTGGCTATTTAGGAAGCCTACCCTAATTGTTTTGCTTCAGCTCATCACAGAATTTATAATCAATTTAGCAAGAAGACGCTTAGCCGATGCTTTGAAAGATCCATACATAAATATTGCCATGTCATTCTACTGGTTCGGATTATGTTACTTGCTGCATGGTTGCTACTCATTTTTCGCCAGTATAATCAATAAAATTGACACTGAGAAATCTGATCTTCCTTTTCTGCAGGCCAGCTCTGGGTGGTCTCCTTACATCATCTTTTCGGCAGCACCAGGAGTCCTTGGCAGCAGAAAGAGAAAGACGGCGTCAGGAGAGAGAAGAAAGGTTGCAAAGGATAGAACGTGAAGAAAGAAACAAATTCAAGTAGGACCCAAATTTGCTCTCAGTCTCTTGCTTTAATGTGTGGTAGATTGATCAATCATTGGGACATTCAACTGCAAAATAATTGAATTGATGAATAGTTTGTCTCTTCAGATACTTTTCTTGATCTGAGTATCTTAAAAACTGATAGATTCAACACATCACAAATTTTGGCATTTAATAAAAAAGCTATTTTTTTTTAAGGCAGCCAATTATACTGCCTGGGTATGTACAGAGGCTCAATTTTATTAGCTAATATACTCACCAAATTATAATCCCAGTGAGGCATAGGATTTGAAGGTGGAACAGTGGGACAAAGGTATCAAGAAGGGAGGAAGGGACAGCGCTGAAACATCTTTTTGGTTTTAAGTTATGCAAAGTAAAAATGTCTTGCTGGATGGTAGTGGTTCTTAACTACTCTTTCCTGCATTTCTGAGCGTGTGTCTCTTCCTCCTGGAATCAGCAACTGAGAGAAGGTAATGACCAAAATAACTGTTCAAACCTTGGCCAGGCAAATGGCATAGATGAATGCAGGACTTGGCATTTTCACATCTGAGAAAATGTTGTGTGATGTGGGATCCCAGGGTGTGCTGCCTGAGGATAGTAAGAGACAAGCCCCCTCAACCTCTTCAGTCCATGCCTAGAAATCCCAGCAGAGACATTAACAACTTTGGGCCAAGGATAGATATGGGATCTATACTTGAAATTGTTTGCCTTAAGTCTGAAGCGTGTACACTAAGAAATCAATTTGTTTCCTCACAGGCAGGAGTGAAAAGCAAACCTATTTTTAGTAGTTAGAGGACATAATGTAATAACTTAAAGAATAGTAATATAAATGTTTTGTAGCCTTAGAATTGGTAGTTACAGAAAAGATGGCACAGGATTTCATGTTAGCTTGTTTATTAGTATGCAGGATTGTTTTCACTGTAATCATCCCTTTAGTAAGAAGTGGAAACAGGCTTTGATTCTGTGAATTTGGAAAGAGGAGTGACTTACGAGTGGTTGATTGATACTCTCCTGGCTCCAGAAGATAGCTAGTTTAGAAGGAAATGAGAGGCAGAGGGAAGGTGGAAGAGCACCATAATAGGATCTTTGGCAGCCAGGAGCTGCCCAAGTTCTCCTGAAACAGAAACAATAAGGTTGCAGTCTTCCAGCCTCTTCCAAAAACTCTCCCTCTAAGTGTATCATCAGGCTGCAGCAGGCTGCCATGTACAGCCAACATGATCTTTCAGAAAGGAAACTCCCAGACCGAAAAAGCCAACAAGGCATTTGGCAGATTGACGTGTTTGAATAACAGATCTGCACAATTCAGTAGATGTTGGCTACAGTAGTTGTTCTGTCACTAAAAGAGGTTTCTTAAAATCAGGGGAAAAAAAATAAAAATATGCATTTTCATCCCTTTATTTCAGAGTCAGAAACTGATTAAGTAAAAGTCATGATTGTCCTACACATTTAAGATTATTTTTCAATGCCCAGTGTTTTCACCTTTTGGATTTGAGTTTTGTGAACACCCAGAAGTTATAACTTTTGTTTGAGTAGAGGGTCTCCAAAGCCACCAGACTTCACAAACAGACAGCATCCCACAGTTGATTAAACAGTCTGGCAGGAGGAAGACAAAGTCACAGCAAGCAGTCATGGACAGTTTCATAAGAGTTCCTGGGATTTCATTATCATATCATCAGTCTGGCTAGAAACCCAGTCTCTGAAGATGTATTTTTGATTAAAAATAGCACTTGCAATTCAGTCTTTAAACTCGTGAGCCATAGTGGATTTACCATCATGACTCATTTGTTATCTCATTCTTTCCAACTCTGCCTCAAGAACATTGCACTAGGTTCTGGCACCATTATTGACAAATTGAGGGTAATTTAAAGGAGAGCATCACTAGTTGTGAAAGAGCTGGAGGGATAGGAGAGCTGGAGGATTAGGAAAGGAGCTACAAAGCTTCATAAGCTATTGCTAACTAAAGGAATGCTTCATAGCTTCATAGCACGCTTCAAGTTTTTCACTTTTTGCAGGTTTTTTTTAAATTACTTTTAATGACCTTCCAAACTATGCCTTTGGTGGTGTATGTATGGATAAGTGTACAGTTTTCAGCATTTTTTGCAAAAACAAACAGCCTTCATTGTCTCCAATTGGTTTATGTGTATCATTCTTGGTTTCTCCTATTGTACTTATATTTCTATTACTTACCTTTTTCTTCTGGTTTCTGCTGCAATTTACTGTAATTCTCTTTCTAGCCGTGATTATTTAGACAAAAGAGAAGAACTGAGACAAGCAAGAGAAGAGAGGTTTGTATGTCATGCATCCATCCTTCCCTATCCTTCCCTATCCTTCCCTCTGGTTGTTTGTACTTCCTATGTTCTTTACTGTGGAGCTGTCATATGTTTACGTTTTTAACTCTGTTTGCACAAAACACTTTTATTCCAAAAGACTTATATAAGAAAGAAGTTGTTAAAGAGCAGAATGAAGTCCAGCTGTAAGCACAGCAATAAATGAAGAGCAGTGAGAATGTGTAAGAGTGATCGATGACCTTTTATCTATTTGTGTGGGAAATAAACTTTACCCCATTTGCCTCAGAAATTTGCCCAAATTTAGTAGAGTTATAAATTGAATAAGGCTGTCTTTTTCACCCAGTGGGTCCCAAGCTTTCTGGAGGGTCAGAAAAGGCAAGCAAGGATAAAGGAAATTAGGGTCACAAGCATTGCAAAACTGCAGTGACAGGCTGATGGAAATGGTTCTGACCCACTCTCAGCATATTTCTATCTTTCAGAGCCAAGTTTTCTTTGCCGATCTCTTTAAACATCAGCAAGTAAATTACAAAGCTGATCAGTGTTTATCATTGGGGCATTGTTTTAGTTTTATTTAAATAGCATATTTAAAGGGACTGAGGATTTGGGTTTTATTTTTTCCTTTTTTTTTTTTTAATTCAATGAACAAGTTTAGAAACTCTGGGCTAGGCTGGGAGGTATGTGCTTATGAAAGCATATTTTTTAAGCAATACTCAACTAAGGACTTTTTCCTTTCAGTAGCCTCATCTCTTCCCCTGCTAGTAATTGCATCCTGTAGGGAGTGCTTGTTTTTACCTGGAAAATATGCAAGTTACTGTACAAATAGATGAAAAATCATCCAGAGTGCTTCAGTTCTGCTTTTATGGTCCTCTAGAGATTACTCTCTGGAGATACTTTTGAATTGTCAAGAATTGGAGTTACATTATCAAAATAAGAGAGCAGCCATCTCAGAAATCATTATGTTGCTATGTTTTTACTTGGGTTTTTTGGGGGGGGTTTTTTGGTTGGGTTTTTTTTTGTTTGCTTTTGTGTTTTGGGGTTTTTTTGGTTTTTTTTCACAAAATCATCATACAGGAGACAGTTTGTTTCTGCAGACTAAAGGTTTATCTATTGAGGCTGAAGCAGCTAATATTAAAAAACTATTTTAACATCTCAAAGAGTAAGAAAAGGTGGATGGGCTTTCCATTGGGCGTCCAGTCCCAAAACAATTACAAATAGTTTAAAGCATTTTCTGAAATGAAATGCATCTGAGCACATAAGCATCATACACTGGTGTGTGCTGAGTAAAACCTTTGTTCAGTGAGCATGCTCATCTTCAAGTTTTGAAACAAATTAGAAGTGAATTCTTCAGACCTTTCAAGTTGTAAGGGGAAATGCCAACTGAAGTATTTTTGGGAAAGTGTTCACCATCACTGCTGCGCAATCTGAGACTATTTCACCATTCATTAGTAATGTTTTGTTATCCTTAGGGCCCTTTTGAACTGAGATATCAATCAGTTCCTACTCATAAAGAGGAAAGACATGTTTGCTTTGACAGCACATAGATATTGGAGGAAACTTCTAGAAATGAAGTCTTGCACCAGTAGTCCATTACATTCTGTAACTACTTTTTTACAAACACCTTTGCACAAATGAAGTTTTATTTCCTATAGGAAGTTGCATGTTAAGTAACAACAAGAAGTTGCTTGTTTTAGTAGAGTGCATAGACTGTAAGAAAATCCTATAGTCAAGATGCCTAAAATCCTAGTTAAAAACTGTTTTGTTTGTTTCCTCCGTATCAGTTCTTGCTGTTCAATGATTTGAGGCCTTTTCCCTTTGCTTTGTTGGGTGTTTTCCAGTGGTAATTAAAGAATAAAACCGAGAAAGGTGAGCTCCCAAGCCCTCTCTGGTGTGAGGTACAGCTCAAATGCTCTCCACCACCATGACTTTTTGGTACATTAATATTTTAAGTTGCCCTTAGGCAGCTTAGGGCATTACTCAGATACGTAGAGAACTCAAAATTATAATTTCACCTACTTGAAGATGATAAATGCAGTGTTATGTTCATGAAGAATACCAAATGGATAGCAATAGAGTTTTGGCTCATTTGTAGAGAAGAGTCAGCATTGCTGAGATGATGTCTGCAGGTTTTCATGATTTAAAAGAATATGGCAGCATATACAGGGACAATTTGTCAATCCTGTAGGGGAGGTATGGTAGCTCATCCTTTCAACCCCTTCAGATTTTGGTCTACATGACCTTGTGTGTCTGCTGCTGGCATTCATTTATGAAGATATTGGTCAGAAACAAAAAATAACCTAAATAATGTCAGTTATCAAGTGTGAAGCGTTACTATCTGATTCTTAAATGTTTTTTATTTCTCAGTTATGCCTGGTTATTAAGCTTCCCATTTGATAACTAGTTCTGCCATTGAAGTTGCTGTTCTGGTTTCCTTTTTCGTTTCAGGATAATAATCAGATACGTTTTGAAAAGTCACCTGTTGATGATAGTCTCTGCTTTGCTGGTTGGCAGTGCAGCACACAGCCATAGAAAATGTTAAAGCACCTGAAAAAGAACTGAGGACAATAAAACATTGTAGCTCCCCACATTATAGAAGGATCCATCCAGATCTTTGTTGTAGTATGTTGGCAAGCTGCAAAAGCCCCTTGGCAGCAGCCAGCAGGCTGTACCTGTCAGTGCCAAGTGATCAATTTGAATGGCTCTTTATGAGTTTGGAGTCCCATCTGCTCTGCTTGTGAGGAGGTGGAAGGTACTGTATGTAAGTGACCAACATTCAAAGAAAGAGTGGCTTCATGAACTGTAACAAAACATCATGCTGATGCCAGAGAAATGCTTTCCCCTCTATTGAAAAGGCAAGATTCAGTCTCGAGAATTGGCTTCATGTTAGAACTGTAAACAGTTCCTATTTTATAACCATACAAGTATGTAGCTTGTTATATTTTCATCCAGAGTCTGTAGGGGTTCTTTTTCTTGCAGAATTTGTTCAAAGCCTGTGCATACCTCTGGAGGAATAAAAGAAAATTAGTTTGTTCTTCATTATTGCTGTTTGCAGTAAGGCAAATTGCCTCTGAAAACACAAGGACTGCTTTTCAAAGACACATTTCTGTGCTCTTATATGGATGTTTGCAAATGTGCATGCATGTGTGGCTACCATATGTACTAAGCATGTTTGTTACCACATATGGCTGACTTCTTTACCCTGTCTGCTTTTAGTGCACCCCCTTACACTAATTTGAGCTGTCAGTGATGCAGAAGGGGGAAGGAGAGGTGTTCAGTTATGAAGTGTTTACAACAGTGTGTGATAGGGAATGACCAGAGTGTTTCAGGGACATAAGCAGTAGTCTTGATTAACCTGTTTAACAGCTCACTTGTGGATAAGGCAAACAGTCTAAAGCCTGATCCAGCTGTATTCATGAATTTATTCCTTAGCAAATAATGGTGGATAAAATTAGCAGACATCTGGAACAGGCACATATTTAAAAGTTATTTTGGTCGAAATGTATAAAGCATACTATGAAGAATATGATTGGTAGCTGGTCTTAATAAACAGTTAGTGAGTTCTGCCTGCCTAAAATGCAAAACAGATGTATCTTTGTTCTTTTAAAGTGACTTTGATGAATAAACTACATGTGACGTCAGGTACAAGCTATTGGATGTCTGAGTCCGGCAGAGAAATTTTTCAGAATAAAAAAAAAACTTTCCATTGTAGGCTCTGGAGAGAACAAAGTGAATTCCAGTGCATTGATCTCAGAGCAAATAGAAGCAGGTTCAGAATCTTTAGATAGTCAATCCAAACGTTTATTATTGGTATTATTTTCAGGAAGATCTGTTTTTGTCTGCTGCATTTTCCTCTCCTTACAGCAAGTCTCAGATTTTGGCAATTTGCACCAGTGTTAAGGGGCTCTGGGTTTGGAGGGGTTTTTTCCTTCTTTTGTTTTTTTTTTTTTTTCCCCCTCTCATTTTAGTTTTGGGAGAGGGAGGGCTGAGAGAAGGAGGAGGAGGAAGAGGAGGAGGAGGTAAAGGAGGAGGGTGAAAAGAAGGACAGACGAATGCTTCCAAAAAGGAGAAGGACTGTGCAGACAAAATACTATAGCTAAAGGTTCTTTAACTCTGCTGGTTTTTACTTTTGTATTGTAATGAGCAATTCAACATTTTTCAGGGCAGTAGTCTTTGCTTTGGTGTGCACTTTTTGGCAGACTGAGCAAGCAGGCAGTTGAGTGCTGTACCCCTTGTGTCAGGAAGCAGCTCATTCCCTGCAGGTGTTTCATCCATAAACAAGCATCAGCCACAGGCTTCTTTTTCTTTACGGAAACCCTCTGGAATTTAACTTTCAGATACAAATACTTGGAGAAGTTGGCAGCAGAGGAGTATGAGAAGGAGCTGAAGAGTCGGAGTGTCAGCCGAGGCAGAAGTGAGCTGTCCTTGAACCTGAGGTCTCCTTCAGCTCCGTCCTCACCTGTACCCAAGTGCGTCAGCCCGGCATCCATAGAGTCCCAGGAAGAGCTGAGGACCCCTCCCATCCCGTGTGGAACTCCTCAGCCCTCAGAAGGTAAGGGAAAGGAGGGCAGGGGAAACAATGCAGGGTTTATCACAGTTTCTCTTGGGATACTGATGATTTTTGATGCATGAGTACAAGAATACAATCTGTGAGGTGCCATAGTAAAGGCTCCTACATGGTTCCATCCTGCCTTCCTAAATTGCCTTTTTTTGTTGCACTTATTTGGATATCATGTAATCTGTTCAATAATAGAATACACTGCTAATTGTTGCTATGATTTATACTCTCATTGTCTGTTGCTCTTCAAATGGAATAATTAGAAAATATAGAATACAGAGGGTCTTAATTTTAGTGTCATGTTCCTTATATATGAGGAGTCACTGAATACTAGACAAACAGTATTTCTGCCAACAGATTTTGCGTATGTGGATTCTCTGAAAGAAATGCAACAGATGAATGCCAAGATTATAATAACCTTCCAGTAGAGCACAGACTGAATGTGACAAACTGAAAAGTTCTTGAATTGAAGGCAAGGGGAGTGTGTTGATTATTTTTAATACCTAGAAAAAAAAGTCTTAAAATTGTAGCACAAGTCATAAAGGACTTAAAAGAGACCACAGACAATTAGTAAAAAGGAAAGTATAACTAGTGTTTGCACGGTTGGTTTGCTGTCATGTAATTTATTGGTGTGCAGAGCAATGCTTTTTGTCTATGTTTGTATGTCATTCTGCCACTTGCATTGCACTCTTTCAGTCCTCAAAACAACACATGCCATACAGATTTATATTTGCACCACATGATGTTGCATTAACATTGGGAGCTAGAATGCATGTTGAGGGCAAATTATCACCATCACTCATTTTTATTTTATTTGATTTCCTGCTACATGCTATTGGTGATTAATGCATTTGTAACTTGCACTGCTTGGTTTTATGGAGTGTTATGGCTGGCAGCATGCTGTAAAGCGAGGCAATTTAAGAAAAACGTTACAAATACTGAATGCTGCATATGTTTGTCCTCACCGTACTAAGTAGGTGAAGTTTATTTTATTTAGTTTTATATATTTTCCCAATTATAGTCCCCAGTTTTCTTGTTTGGAACCTTAAGAGTCTCAGTGGAATCATTTGAACTTAGAAACCACAGATATGTTCCTCCAATACTGATAGTCAGAAATATCCAAACACCCATTTTGTTTAGTGCTATATTGCTTTCAGAGAAAATAAGCTGGATTTTTCCACCATTAGGATTTCAGAGCTGGGTAGTGAGCAAGTATCTCTTGTGATGATTATTTTAACATATTTTTCCTGGAAGCATTAAAAAAAAAATGCAGCATGAAATGGAGCAGCACAAACCATTTGGAGAATACATTTAGAGCAGGTGTACAGGGCAGCTTCAGACAGCCAGAATATGGCAAAGCTATCAACACATGGGTAGACAGGACATCTCTACTAAAACTCCTGGCAATATAGTAGGCATTGGAGGGCAGCACCTGGAAGACTGGCAAAAGGACCACAGTGGCAGGGTAGCCTTCGAGCCAAGGGCAGCTGTGGGCAGATGGCCAGGATGGAACCTGAAGAGAGGCCTGAAATCTGCATACTTCAGCGGGATCTGGGCATGGGGAGGGACTGTTTTTTCAGACCCATCAAAAGTATTGGAAAGGTCATAGGAAGTAATGAGCACGTGCGCAGGCCACACCATCTGGAAGTGCCCATATTATTGGATATCTGCCAACGGGGAACAAGCACTGTGCCATGAGCTCTGTACTATTACTTGACTTCCTTATGCTCCATACTGAATTAAAATCTCAATTTTACTGGTTTTAGGAAGGGTTATGAATTCCGCTTAATAGGTAGAGAAAATGAAGCATTAATTTGTTCAAGCCAGTTCTAAGAAAAGCTGAAACAGAGCCAGGGACTTGCACCCCAAGCAGTTGCTTTTAACATGGGGTTCATCTTCCCAAGCAGGAATGAAACTGTAGAAGGAAAACAGTTCTTTGGTTCTGTGCTTATGATGCTCTAAAGACTCTGCAAAAATGGTGCTAACAGATGTGTGATATTCATCTGCAGAATTCAGAACCTGAGGTCAAAGGCAAAGAGTGTTCATCTACTAGCAAAATAATATGAGTTTTGTGAAGTCAGATTTATTTTATTCCTTTTGTGCTTAAATATCTTTCAGTCATGCAGTATCTACTGGTATTAAGAAGGAAACAGATTCTGTCTGTGCAACTTTGTCTCACACTGTGAAATGTCTCAGTACCATTACCCAATATAAAAATCTGCTTTTTTGGATTTACTGAGCTGAAGTGTTTTCTCATATAAAACAATTGGTTCCACTGAAGTAATCAAGTCTTGTAGGACTTACTCTTGTAAAACTTGTGTTATGGCATTCAGAGGAAATGAAGGCAGTCCCATAACTGCAAAAAGGAACTTAATTTTTTTTTTCAGAGCAGCTACTTACTCTTTTGTAATTTCATTGGAGAATATTTTGTGAAGTGGAAGTATGCAGTAAAGTAGGAGCAACACTAACTGAGACATCTCTGAAGTCAACCTACAAAGGAATTTCAGGTGAACCCTTCTCTGAAAGAAGCAGCTTTTTTAGCACTTGAGAAAGTAAATAGGCCAACCCAAGTGCACACTGTGGACAGCAGTAGGAGGCCTTATGACCATAGTGGTAGCTGAGCAGAGTTCAAATGATGCCAAAAGAATGGCTGATAAGAGCATCTCAGCAGATGGGGAAGCACCAGAGCATGAACATGCAATGAGGCCAATGCAGCCCCAGTTGCAGAGCCCAAGGAGCCATGATACCAAAAGTCAGAGGAGGAACTGGGATGGGAGGGCAAAAAAGGATCATTTCTGACTGCACGAAGAAAGATCCAATTCAGTCTGCACCTGTTCTTACAAAGACAAGGAATGGGAAGAAAAGATTGGAGTGGAAGTGGGGAGAGATAAGGAGTCTCTGCAGAATTCAGAGGAAGAGAAGTCCTATGCTGGAGTAGCTGAAGGGAGGTAACAGCCAAGACTTTAGGCAATGCCTGAACAATTGAACCAAGAGGTCTTTTGGTGTGAACCAAATGTCAGGTACAGACATTTTCAGACTTAGTGTGTGCATCCATAAGAGACACTCAGTGTATGTATCTCACACCTCCAAGTGGAAAGCAGAGAAAATAGATGAGGATGTGGTTGGCTAATCAATTAGCCTGACAGGGGATTAGATGTGAGCCCAGAAGGATATTTTTTCTCTCTAAGGGCTTATAGGACTGGAGGGCTGAGTTCTTATGATCAGGATACAGCATCTTGTGTCTGCTTCAAATTTGACATATAGTTGAGTATTACAAGAAATGTCCATATCCTCTAGTGCATTATAAATTCTTAGGCTTGCTTTTCAGAAGGATCAGCTTAAAAGGTTTCATTCTTCTTAATATCTCAGGCACACCTTCTTTGCTGCTTTGATGCTTTTTGATTTGACCAGGCTTGCTTTCCTGAGGCTTTGCACTCTCCACCAGCAGAAGTCTAAACACAGGGGACAGAGCCTAGTCTGTTATTTATTTCTCTTGCCACCTGTAAGGTTGCCACTTGGAGTAGTGTTTTGTCTGCTATGAAAATGGACCCAGTAGATGTGGGACTGAAAGTTTGAGCTCATTTCAAATAGGCCACTACCAAGCATTCACTGAGAACTGTATTTTTTTAACATCTTCAGAAGTTCTCACTATTATCACTGCAGTGGATTACATGATGGAAATGCAAGTGATGGACACGTGTCTAGCTTGGTGGCTTTGTTATTTTGATGGTGTTTCTGGCACATTTGATTTTTGTACTGCTTCTTAAGGGAAGTGCTGCTCGACTTAACTCACTATTTTCAATTGATTTGGGTTATAGGTAGATTGTTTGATATTATCCCTAAAGAAAGAGAGGCTGTCAAAATGAGTGTCAACATATCCTTGTTTTGTTCTAGTTCTTGGATTTTGTTCTTCCTTGGACTCAAAAGAGCAGCTTATGTCAGTATATTGCTCTTTATTCTTTGTCATGTATTAGATTTTGCTAAGTTGCTGCATATTTCTGGTATGTGTGGAATATTTCTTGTTAGAAGAGCATCTGGAATTCTTTTGAACATTCAGATTTTCTCAAGCATTTCTTTTATCTCCCCTGACTTTTATCTACTGAATCTTTAGTGTAGCTTCATGATTAAAAAGTTGTAATAGGCATTAGGAGTCCTGGCCATGTTTTAATCAGCTTCTTTCTCCATCTGAGCTGTTGGAGTTGACCTTTTTGGTTATTGCAAGACAGTTGGTTTGGTTGGTTTTTTTGGGGTTTTTTTGTTTTTTTAGAGCGACATATCTAAATTTTTTATTAAATTATGGTTATTCATAGATTAATTGGTGACATTTGTATATATGGACGATTGAACCATGGCAAACTGAGAATCTTTCTTGCTAAAGGACCACATTAGTTACAGGAACTGCTGAAGAATTCCGAAGCTTCCATCTCAGTCATATTCAAATCTTGGCTTGACTTTAAAATGTTCTCATTCTATACCTACACACTGACAGCTGTGGTGAGAAACACATCACTGGGATTTGCAGTGTCTGCCAACTTCTTGACATCCCTCTGTAATTTTGATTCTTTCCTAGGCAATGTCCAGGATACACTCATAGGTAAGGTACATTTAGAGAAATGAGGCATGGGCAGAGGTGCTTGCATATCTAGTATTAGAATTTAGATGCTCTCAATGGGGAAGAATGTGATCTTCATTATTTTGGCTTATATTTACTTAGGATAAATCTACTTGCTTGCTCACCAGAGGACTGAAATAATTGGATTATAATCTAGTATTTCAGTGTGATTTTTTTTTCCCCTTCAAAGGTGCATGTAGCATCTGAAGAAACTCTCATTGTATTTTGTGTAATCCAAAGACAATGAGAAGTCCAGAAGACTCTTCTGCAATATTGTAATGAAAAATAGTAAACAGAGGGACAAAACAAATATGACTTGGTCATTATAGTTTAGGCACCCACAGGATTTAGTACAGAGGGAATTCGGGAAGTATGCAGAGCTAACGTGCATGTCCATTTTTTGCCACTCTTTGCATGGCCATTTCAGGTTTCAGAGAACTGTGAGCTTCTTGATGTGAATATGTATGGATGCTCTTCAGTTTCTTTGCAGCATGCAGGGAAAATTTGCATGTGAAAATCTGCTGTTACTGCTAAAAACCCTAAAGGTGAATGAATTATTTTTATTGGGAAAGCAGGGAAGAAAAAACTAAGTGTACTATCAACAGTGTTTGCTGTCTGCCAACTGATAAAAAAGCTCATTGTGTGCCATATGCCAACCAGTTGGAAACTAAATATGTGCCATATGCCAGTTGGAGACATTGCTCAGTTTTGATGTGGCTATTCTGAAGTAAATGTACATGAAAAAACATATGCTTTTTGTCAGCCAAATGTGTGACAGTGCCATTTCGAGACTGTGCCATTCAAGTGTGTTATTAAAACTAATATTTGTATTTTTTTGTTGAAGTGTTCCTCATCAGGTGAAAAAAGAACTCTTCCAGAACCCAAAGAAAATTCAACCAAAAGCCACAATCACCCTCCTTTTTGGTTTTTTTGTTTGTTTGTTTGTTTTTTAATCTCTTCTTTCCTGGCTCTGTCTAGGCACTGAGTTGTCAATGCTCAGGTGAGATGCCCATTTTCTGCTGGTTCGTTCAAATCCTTGTGCGAGTCCAACACTGCAGCTGTGGAAGTATGTATAAAAACAGTGGGCTGGCTCCAGACAGCCAGTGAGGGGCTTGCCAGGCCGCTCTCACGTGCAACGCTGTCGTCGCACAACATCCATCAGTCTGTTGCTCCTAATGTTCCTAAGCATGCCATGGACTTGAGTTTGATTTTCTTTCCATAAGGCACCTGCACAGCTGTCACGCCGCTCTCCTTTAGAGGGCTGAACCTGAGATGGCTCCGTTGTTGAGTGAATCTCTTTCTCCCGTTGTTCTCTCCACCAGTGAGTGCCAGTGAACCCGAACCAGAGACAGAGACAGAACCAGAACCAGAGCAGGAGGCTGAGGCTGAGGCCAAGCAGGGAACGGAGACACCCAAGGAAATAGAGGCTGCAGAGGTGGGACCAGAGAGTGAGGTGGAGCAAGGACCAGAGAGAGAGCCAGAAGAAAGTGCAATACTCAGTGAAAAGGAGAGGCAGAATGAGGAAGTGAATGAAAAAGACAACTGTTCTGCATCCAGTATATCCTCAGCAAGCAGCACTTTAGAGAGGGAAGAGAGAGAGGACAAGTTAACCAGTGACAATGAAACTGGTAAAGTGAAGCTTTTTCGATAATGAAGGGGTTCTGGTGGAAAAAAAAAAGTTAAATTAGCAGCTCTGCTATTGTGTTAATTAGCTAACAAACCCTTTGCACCTAAGACTTTCTTCACCATGGCCAAGTCTTGTCAACTCTTTGCTTGGACATCCAGACTTTATTGGGGTTACTATGTTTGAGGGACAGTAGGGCCTTGATGAAATTAAGTTTCATTTGATTTGAGAAAATTTTCTTCCCCTAGGATTAATATATTAACTGCTGAATCAGCATGTTGCAGAGACTTGGATCTCTGGCTCCTGGAGAATTTATTTGGGTTTTCTGTACTCAGTGAGACAAAGGCTGTGCTGACATGATTGGTCATGAAGTTCCAGATACCTTTTCTCATCATTTTAGTGGAAAAGGAAGAGCAGTGAGGGCTGACATGTTTATTCCTTCCCTTCAGTTCTTCTGCCTTGGACAGGCTTCAGACAGCAGAAAGAGATACATAGGAGCTGCTGAAGATAGGTCTGGGCTGTGGCTGTCTTCAGCTCATGTGGAGGAGGCACACGAAATACAATTTGTCTGGAAAAGACCAGTTTCATGGTGCTGAGGGATTCTAGACAAATAGGCCATCAGGTACCAGCCTGAAAAGGCCCAGCCTAGGAAACATCTTAAGTACCAAGTTTCTGCTCAGAGAGAAAATGATAACCAGGGTTTGTCTTTCAACACAGTCAGTGAGGGAATAAAAGGCAGATTTGACTTTGTTGATTACTTTTTTTCCCTTTTTTATAGGGAGGTAAAGGAATGTAATGTAATTAGGGCATTTGATTCCTAAGTTTTCTTTGGTCTGAACCATGGAATGCATTGTCCTATATTTTCTAAATTCTAGATAAGAAAATGAGATGTGCTTCACAGTGTGAAATAATCCTGTCCTGAAAGAAGAGGGATAGCTCTGAATCCCAATTACTACCTCATAGACATAAACTGTCAGATTGAATTGTTCAAGTTTAAATATTTTTTTTTTTTTTCCTGGGAAGCATTATGTAAATTACATCCTAAGTTTTAGAGCTAATTTCTTTTCAGTCAGCACCAAGATTGAGTTACTTAGAATGCTATTGTACTCAAAAAGAATGGATGGATATACCTGTAGGAAAGGCTGGGGAAGGATCACAGAGGAAGGATGTTGCTACACTGTAGCATAGTCCAAGATAGTCCAACTGCAAATAAAGAACAGTTGCAAGTTTTTTCTCATTACCTTGTCTGTTACCGACCTGTTACCACTCTAATTTAAAGTCCCTATGTACTTTTGTTAAAAGCTGAGAAATGTACTCTTACTAAAATCAACATCTTAAAATTGTCCTACACTACCAGTAGACCGAAGATTTATTTGGTAGTGCTGTGTAGGAAGACTCATGTAGTGCATTGTTTGCTCTCTGGTAGGTGAGCAGTTTTGGCAAACAAACAAGAGCAGTTTTCTCCAGCAGTTCTGACATTCCCAACAAGCATTTTGCCATTTATGAGATGGCCCATTGATTCTGCCAAGTTGCATTGAGGACATAGGAATAAACCCCTTGGTGCAAGATTCTTCATTAGCTATCCTGCCAAATTTGGCTTCCAGCAAGTCTTGTCTCTCCAACAGTGCTTCAAAGCTTTACCTGTGGAGAGGAGGGCAGAAGAGGCCACCAAGGTAGCAAGAGGCTTCACAGCTGATCTTTGGTCAGCTTGGACAGTCAGGGGTAGAATTGGAGAACGCAAATTAGAGATTGTGTCTGGGCAGATTCTGATGAGTAGTTGTGCAAAGGGATTAAACACTGGGGGATCCTATCAGGTGAAACTGAGAGGGGTTAGATCACGTGGGGTTGGTGGGATGGATCTGGGGAGCCATGTTGAACATCTTTGAAGGAAAGGCTTGGAGTACAGGGAAGTCCTCTATGAGGGCACAGCTGGGTAAAACCTGTGGTGTGAGGAAAGAGTTGTCTAGTGATGTTTTCTAGTGAAGCTACCTCAGAGAGAAGTCTAAGAGACTGCCTCAGGTGACAAGTATTGGTAAGAAAGCAATCCCATGGATCAAGTCTGAGGAAAAGTGAGCAGATAATGGAAGCAGAATATCCACCTGCCGGAAATTAGATTGTATCCATTTCTTTAAAAAAGTCTTTCTTTTGTCTGGGGTTAAACCTCTGGACTGATTTTAAAACATGGTTTAGAGCTTGATCTAAATAGAGGCAGGAGTCACTGCTGTCCATATACTTTGTGCTGCAAGGCCCTACATTCCAATGTGGTGTTGTTTTAAGGGAGGGGAGGCAGGGAGTTGTGGGGCCCTGGATGTAGGTTTCACCAAAAGGACACTTTCTCAGAGCACAGGACTAGATGTTGTGGTAAGAAAGCAGCTCCTTTGACAGAGGAAGTTGTAAAAGATATTTAAAACTCCAAGGTATCGAAAAAGGTCGGAGCATAATTCAAGATACCAAGATAAAATGGGAGTTTAAGACAAAGGGCAACCTACAGGTATAAAAGAAAATCTTTACCCACAAGGACCCCCAAAAAAGGCAGGCTAGTGATCAAAGTAAAATGATGAAATAAAAGAAGCAGAGTTGATGAAAAATGTATTAATAAAATGTGTAAAGACTATGGGGAGCAGAAGGAATTCTATACAGGAAATACAGTAAGTGTGAAGAATTATAATTGTTGCATGTTTAATCACTTTATCTGATACCCACTGGAAAAAGGAGCACCATAATTGTTAGACACATTATCCACATCGGTTAGCAGTATTAAATTCAGGGAAATGGAGTCACAGAGACGCTTAGATCATATATTTTTACAGTTTGACCACTATAATTTGTTATTTATGGTGCTGTCTCAGACATGTTATTTTGCATTTTATTGGTGAGAAAAGCAGTAGTCGGAAAGATGGAGCTTCATTACAGTGAAATGTTAAATGATTGTAATGTGGGAAGGCCAATAGTCTTTCAACACTGACATATAACAGGGAGGTTAACAGTGGCTGATGAGCAGCATGTTCAAAATTATTTTATAAAGCTTCACATATCATAAACAACTTTTAAAATCTTGCTTGTGCTTACAGTCACTGAATTGCCCTGAGAGCTATACCCTGGGTATGCAGCCTACTTTGGAATTCCAATAGTCTTTGTTGTGAAGATGGCCCAGGTACCCAGACAGGGGGTTCTGAGGGTCTGAAAGCTGCCCTTCCCTAGCCAGCAAGATGAGAGGAGGAGAAGTAAACAGCTACATGTCGACCTTGACATCAGGCAGGGAAGATCTCTTTCAAATGATAATATTTTCCTGAGGTTGTTCTAGTACATGGCCAGGTGAAGGGTATGATGATAACCTGTTTTGTGTCATTGTCATGATATTTAAGCCCCATTCTGGAATACCAAAGGTTATGAGAATTTATGCACTGTATAAAATGAGCTGAGGTAGTAAGTACAAAATGAAACGACAGATTTCAGGAGAAACCTGAACATTCAAATCCTGAAAGTTATATATTCCCTTCCAAGCTACACATTATTCTCTGCTCCCCTTCCTTTTTTGAGAATTACTCCCAACCCATCAAGATCAGGCCATGTATCAGCACTGTATCTTATTTCAAAATTTTCGCAGTAACTGCTTACCCAGTTAAGGAGTAGTTGTACATGTGTCCCGTGAATGGTTTTTTTGGTTGGTTTAAGAATGTTCTTGGTGCTTGGGCTTCGTTTCCTTGACTCTTTGCGTCTGTGTGTGTGATTGCAGGTCCATGGTCACAGACCATTCAGGATGCTGGTGTGAATGAGCAGTGCAGCAACATCCTCAACAACAAGCGGTTTATGCTGGACATGTTGTATGCGCATAACAAAAAGCCCAAAGATGAAGAGGAGAAGGAGCTGGAGGCGAAGGAGGAAAAGAAGGAGACGGAGGAAAGCGAGGAGTCACTCACTAGCCTAGCCAGCAGGATCTCTATTCTTCAGGCCACAAAGCAGGCCAAAGATGAAAGTGTCAAAAAGATGGAGATCGGAAATCTGGACAACCAAGGCAGTGTGAAAGCCTTTGCAGAAAAATTTAACAGTGGTGAGCTGGCTAAAGGGACAGCAGTGCCTGAAGACGAAATCAGTGAACAGGTCCCCGAGAAAACACCAGCACAGACAAAGAAGGAATCTGATTACATCTGGGATCAGCTCATGGCTAATCCTCGAGAACTTAAAATCAAAGACATGGATTTTACAGACTTGGGGGAGGAGGATGATGTAGATGTGTTGGACATGGATATGGGTCCTGGGGACTCTCTTGTTCCCCCTCCTCCACCTCCACCTTCTTTTCTGGGTTTGCCTCCTCCACCACCTCCCCCCTTGTTTGGATGTCCGCCTCCACCGCTGCCCTCTGCTAATTTATTGGCTCCTCCTCCACTGTTCAGCGCTCCTCAGGGTTTAGGGTCACCCCAGGTTTCTCGGGGTCAGCCAGCATTTATAAAGAAGAAGAAAACCATCCGTCTGTTTTGGAATGAGGTACGGCCATTTGAGTGGCAGTGTAAAAACAACAAACGCTGCAGAGAATTCCTGTGGTCGAAACTGGAACCCATTAAGGTGGACACTTCCAAACTGGAGCATCTCTTTGAGTCTAAATCCAAGGAACTGCCTGTCACAAAGGTACAGCTTGTATTCAGTTTGCTATTTTTCTGCTATTGTATTGGTATCCGTTCTGAATTAGATCTAGGTGATTTATGTTGTTTATATCAAACCAGTGGAAATTACTGGATGTGTTTCTAGCTTGGCCTATGACGGAAGATATTCCATGGCCTGACACTAGAGATGAGCCTGGGGTGGTGTATGTGCCAAGTTGCCCTCTTGCCTCAGGTCTGCCAGTTGTGGGATATCATTCCAGGTGGCGAATACCAACATATTTTACATTAGATTGTCCATAGCTGAGTGCCAAACTAGATACTGGAATCTGAAATATTTTCTGTTGCGTTCATAAAAAGGTCACAGCATTGTGATTCATATCTGTGTATTTGACAGTTCTTCACTTGGTAATATTTTCCTAATCATTATGTGGAAAGGTTAGAATATCAGACTGGATCTGCTGCGAAGAGTCTACACATGTGCTTTGTTCTGAAGATGGAATTATCAGCTGGACCATGTTTACAGCTGAACTCAGCAGGGATGTTGGGTTTTTGTTTTATACTGGTGAACAGGCCTATTTTAAATCTTGAATTTATACAATGCAGCAAATTTAGGATAGAAGCTGGCACAGGAAATACCTCTGTAGCTAGGATTCCCTCTTCCTTAGTATTGTTATAAAATAAACTCACAAAGGCTCATGACATGGCTGTTTAACATTAGAATCAACAACAAAAGGAAGCTTTTTATAGTTACATTAAGAAGGAACTTGAAGTAGCGTTAAAAAAGTTATTAGCCTGAACATTTGTTTTTCATGGCTATATAAACTCTTTTTCTTCTAAGCAACATAATTGGTATCAGAGAAACAGTATTTTTTCCAGTTAAGATGGTAATAAAAAATGTCCATCTCTCTTAAAATAGTCACTTGTGTTTTCTCTGTATGCCTATATGTCTTATAATAATATAAAAACAGTCAGCACCTTGAATATTTTACTTCTCTCCAGCTAGAGAAAGTTTTTACATCTATTATGTGTTATAGATATTATTGTTTGCTCCTACTCTGGGGAACCTGGATGTCTCACAGTAAAGGTTCTCTGTGTCACTTCTCCACTTTATTATCCCAAAATTTTCCAGTAGTCATTCTTGATCTTCGTGACAAAGTGGAAAATTGGAATTTCTATAATCAAGCCCCCAGGTACCTAGCAAGCAACAGGTACACAAAGAGGTGGCTCATATAGATCGTGCCATCACTGCTCTTAGCTGATTTTTTTTGTAACACAGATAGATACAAATCTGAAACATATGGTGTAGCACCTTTAAAAACTCATTCAGCTGATTGTTCATCTGGCCAATGCTGAGATTAATTTCTCTCTCTAATTCCTTTTCTGCTGAGGAAGGAATGCCGGTGACGTCGTGGCGTGCTACTCTTCATCTCTCTCCCCCTAAATACAAATCTGACACAGATGGTTCATAGATGGAAGGAATGAGAGCATTTTTTTAGATCCATAAAATATTTAATTCCTTGAATTGAAAGTGGAATGATAACATATTTGCCATTTCCAAAATTTAGCTTTGTGCTAAGTGCCAGCATTGTAATGGAGCACTCTGGCTGATTCCTAATATTTTATTCTCACATGAAATTTTGATAAAATATTAAGTTGTTGGAGTTACAGCTTGTTTACTTTTCCAGTCAATCATCGTGCATGTTCCCAAACTACCCTTGGCCATTTTCCCTCCCTCACACTTGCTTCTCAAACCTGCCTGGTGCTTTGGCACAGCTTCTGGCTTCTGGCTGGAAGATGAGTGAGCAGGTTTCTTTGAAATTAGTGCAAGTCTGAGGAATGATTTAGGTGCTTTCCCCTTGGCGACTAATAACTGCTCTCTGCACGAGACATTGTACTTCTGGCTCTCTTTCCACCCTGTCCCATAACACAGACATAGAAGTCTCATTGTCTCATTGCAGAAAAGACAATGGGGGCTGAGAAGTACTGTAGGAGAGTTCTGTGCAGGCTCTCGAAACTCCTGCCTGGCTTTTATGAACACCAGCAAATCTTCCAGAGCAGGAGATGGTCCTTAGATCAAGTGAGAGTGGGAATAATTAGGCAGACCACCGAATCCGTAAAAGCCTTGAGGTTTGGTACAAAGATTACACTCAAATTAGGATAGCTCTCGGTTTTTCCAGACTGCTTGGTTTATTTCCAGAGAGCACATTCCCCGTTGTGTCTAGTTTCTCCTGTCCAATGGCTGCAATCCAAAACAGGTTTATTCTATAATATCGTCAAGTCTGACTCACAGCTCAGTCGGTTCAGCTGAAAAAAAGAGAGTGCAGAGCAACAAATCAGAAGTCAAATCTCTAGGTTTCATATTAAGAGATGGAGGTGGGTGCATGGAAGAGGAACAGTCCAGAAGGATGAGAGGAAAGGCAAAGTCAGGGTGTATAAAGGGGGGGCTTGGCTCTATCTTTTGCTTATGCTCCTACAGCTGTAACCAATTTTACTCCAGTTTCTAATCCTTCACTGTGATTTCCACAACACACAGCTATAAACAGCTACTTCCTGGCTCATGAGAAGTTTTTCATTAAACACAATAGACTGTAATAAAATAAAGTGGATTTAAAATTGTAGGATATAATACAGGATTTTGGGGGCTGGGACTGGGAGAGGAGATTCTTGATTTTAGGAAAACTTACGCCACACTGAGGAACTTGCACACTGATATTATTTAATATATAGCAGATAAAGCTAGCTCCTTTAATAAAGGAGCACCTTTAGTTGCAGATGGTTTATTTTTTAGAATAGAGCACCCTACATTATATTTGCCAAGAGAAAGAGTGATCAGGTATCCCCTCCAAACCAGTGCAGTATTTCCTTCCTTCTCACTCCACTGAATAAAGCAGATATTTTGGCAAAGTACTTCAAAGTGTTTACTTTTCTGTGAAGAGAAGTGAAAACATGCAGACACTCCTCAATCAAATGCTGTTGTTCAGCCCTTTTACCATCCACTTGGTTTTGCATGAAACTATTATTTTGCTGATTCATGTATACCATGTGGGATATAGTGATCCATCATGTGCCCACAGACATAAAAATTAGTAGGAGAGAAAAAGGAAGGAATCTCTTTTCATGTACACATGCTTAGACAGATATTCCTTTTTAAAGGATTTGTTTCAATTTCAGTAAATGCCAAGACAAGTCATAAATGTGGACCAGAATTTCTGAAAAAGATTACATACAGATACCCTGTAAAAGTCAGTGGCAGGTGAGCAATTCCATTTCAAATCTCTTGTATGAAATCCTTGCTAATTGAGATAGAAATAAAATAAATTTTTAAAAAGAAAATTTAAAAAGCCATCTCACTATTAAGGTAGATTTTTCTGCACTACTGCTGCAGACTTTTGTAACTTTAAAGGCAAAAGATATTTCTGAAATGATGCTCATAATATAATTATTTATTTGTATGACCACTTGAAGAGTTATTTATTTTTTCTGCTTCCCATATTAATTAAAGAGGCATGTTTAAGAATATGTTCTCATCAGACTACAAATCACTGTCTGTGGGATGGCAATAGGTTTTAAATAATCCATCGGGCTACCCAGTCTTCAACATAAGCAAGAGAATGGGGCCAGTTAGCTCTTGTAAAGGTCTAAATTCACTATAATTGTTAATACATTGCAGAAGTGTTTGTTTTCCACAGATCATACTACCTGGTATGTTCGTATTTTATAATTACTTTTATAATTACATAATTACATAATTAATATACATTACATATAGTATATATAGTATTCAGAAGTTCAGGGATTACACTTCATACTGATGTATTAAAGTATAAAATCAAGTGCACTAGTTCACTGTTCCCTCAAACATTTTAAGTCACTCTCTGTTAATGAATTTATAAAGCATAGATTGAAGTCACCAAATATGATAGTAGAAATTAGTAGCTGTATCTTATTTTAACAGTCAGACACTCCCACCTGTGCCATTTCATTGCAGACAAAAAGCAATTCTTTTCCTAGTGGTAAGATAGTAAAGTTCATAGTAGTAAAATCTTTCTCTTTTCTTCATCCTTTTATTTATTTGGAAAGGATTTCTTTGGAGCTCAGACATCATCCAAGAATGAATTTAAAATCTCTTCAGCCCCTGTTCTTGAAAAGGGTTACTCACCCAAACATTTTATATCCCATATGCAGTTCTAGCTCTGGAAAATACCTCCATGCCCTGTGCAGCTCATCTGTCTTTCATAACTCATTGTCAGGGAGTGTGTGCACTGTAGGGATCGCAATGATCCCGGCTGTGAGTGTCCTGCGTCCCCCAAATGAATATGTCTCTCTTGTCAGGCTTGGGAGCCTAAAAACAGAGCTAAAGATTTGAGGCTTACTTACCCATACCACATGTGGGAAGCCTAAATTTAAGTCCTTTCCTCTGGCCTTTTCCCTTCTGCATAAATTCTTTGGAGCTGTGTAATTCTGTGCTCCAAAGGACAAGGTAAAAAGTGGTGGTTTAAAAAAGGCTTAGTGCGATACAAACTCAAGAGGAAGCAGTCTCTGGTGAGCCCTGTTTGGTTTTCATGTGGTCTTGGCCACTAACTGTGGTCCTGAGAATGTGATTAGTGGCTTGGGAAGTAAAAGTTACTGCATTGAAGGAGAAGCTGCATCTCACATCCTTCAGGTAGCTCCCCAAGAAAAGGAGTAGTCTTTTATTTAAAAAAAGACAAGTTCAGGAAGGCTTTGGGGTTACTTTTAAGCCATTAAGTAGAGATCAGTTCTGACAGAACTGGTAGAAAAACATCAAAAACAAATGTTACCTTTGCTCTCCTAAAATTTATCTGTTTACTGCAAAATTGTTGTTTCTTTTTAAGTTTAGAAAAACCAACGCTCTTATTACTTTCTCAGGTCATACACACGTGCTATTCCCTAATTCCCATAAACAGTACCTGCCTTCGGTCCCATGTGCACACAAAAGTTGCATCATACCACGTTAGTTGTTCTGGTATGATGAAAGGACTGTGGTATCACACAGGTGCTGGGCAGGCTGCAGGAGCCAGTGGGCAAACCTCTTCCTGTGCAAGCAAGGCTCTGAGCTGTGCCAGAAAAGGGTATCTTTTTAATGATACAGCTGCATTCCCCATTATGGGCTGTCAACAGCTGGAGGTGCTTTGATGAAATCATATTTACTAATTTCCAATTCAAAAGCAGCATGTAGGCCTGGCAGTGGGGTATTTTGTGTCTCGGTGGCTGTGGTGCAGACCCAGAAAAAGTGAAGGGCAAAGCTCAGTAGTCTAAAAAACAATCCTGAGCACAGATTGAGACTCGAGCAGTAAGTCTCCTCCTGGGCTTTCCCCAAATTCACGAGAGATGAAAGACTGATATATCAGTGTGCAGGACTTCTCCCTACACTCCTGGGCTTGATGGCATTCCTCAGCCTGTCTCCAATAGGGAGAAGGAAGAAGAACCACAGAAAACATGTTTACAGTGTTCACATGTATGCAGAGGGAGGAAAAAATCCTGAGCATGAGGAGCAGAGTCCTCTCACCTTTCAGCTGCCCAGCACGACATACATAGTTACCAAGGAGACACCCTCTAGCATGGAATAATGAAAAAGAGAGAGAGAGAGAGACATGCTGAGGTATAAAACCAAAGACCACATTCAACACTACATTATGCCATATAAGTGGATTTCAAGTCACCATGCATAGTTGGTTCACATTTTGATACTACCAGGATGGGGAGAAAGAGAAAGAAATTCCTTGGGTCTACTCTAGAATAGAATTTAAAGCATATGCTGCCAGTCCTTTGTCTTATTATTTTATTATTATTTGTACTGGAGGTAAGATCCAATGATAAGGATAGTCTCAAATAAAACTTTGAAAAAAGCATGAGGGTTGAAATTTTTCTGCATCTATGAAGGACTTGACTGACCTATCATGGGCAGCAAGGTAGAATAACTTTCTTTTGGCAGCCAAAGGTCAGAAAATCATGCCAGTGACTCCAGAGAGGCACCTACGGCTCCTTTGCCAGTGTCTGAGGTGGATCTATAACACAGGAGAATGCTGGCAGGCAGGTGGGAACTACTCTGTTTCCTAGCCAGCCACACAAGTGCGAGAGGGTCCAGATTGGTACATCCAACAGGGAATTGAGCCCTGGAGCCCTTTGGCTGCCCAGCTGCTGCCCCATCAGTCCTGTGCTGGCCAGTCCTGCTGCATAGCAGAGCTCTGGGCTGGCAGAGGCAGTTTCAAGTGTTTTTCAGACTGGCTCCTGCCCCAAAGTGCCCTTTTGAGGACTGTGTCAGACTAGCTCTGCTTTGCACAGCAGTGTTCAGATCTCTTGCTTGAATCCTGGCAGCTCATGTTGATAGGATAAGGATGTGCTACAAGAATTCAGCTTGTTTTGATGCCTACAAATAAATTAGGTTTGCATTCAGTGTCAGCTTTCTTGAGTGAGGGAAGTCATTAGTGAAAGGAGTGACTTTTCCTTTGTAAAACAGATCAGAGGAATAATGACCTTGTTCTCTTCTTTACCAAGAAAACTGCTGCAGACGGGAAGCGACAGGAGATCATTGTGTTGGACTCAAAGCGAAGCAATGCCATTAATATTGGCTTGACTGTGTTGCCCCCTCCCCGCACCATCAAGACTGCTATTTTGAATTTTGATGAATATGCCTTAAACAAGGAAGGAATAGAGGTAAGAAACAACAGTCAATGTCTTCAAGTCTGCATTTTCAATACTTTTTTTTCCCTGTGTTGCATATGGTACAGGTCAGACTGGTCATGGGAGAAGGAGAAGGACGTGTATTACGTCATGTCTGAGTGTCAAAATTTGTGAAACCAGTGCAGTGGGCTCAGAAGCAGGAAGTATCCTGAGGCTGGGCATGCTCAGTGATCATGGATTATCTGCTTTGAGTAGCAATGGTGTTAATTCCTGTCAGGTTTTTCAGAGTATTATCTGAAGCTTGACTGAAATATTGTGAGGAGCAAAAATAGGCAGTGAGTTACTAAGGCTAATGCAACTGTTACAGGGTTTACTAAATTTCATGCCCAGCGAGCTGTTGGAGTCATTCTAGATTGTATATCTAATGGAAAACAAATACAGTGACTAGTTCTGCCTAGAATAGCATTTCTGTGTTACTGTTGTTTGAAGAAAAGCAGTTGGTATAAAGATTACAGATGATGTAATTTTTACCACTACATGTTTGACTTTGCAGATATTCTTACCAAGATCCAAGATGAGCTCTGTTTATTATGTTTTTTATCAAAACATTTTTCTTCTGTGAAGTGTAAAAGAAGCCTGTGGCTCCACTGTTTTTTTCATTATGGGCGTATTCATCTCAATTTTTTATTTTTTCAATAACCCTGTATCATCTAGTAAGAGTAATCTGCTCAAATACAAATCTCAACCAGTGGCTATCAGAGGTCATGTATTAATTTACAGCCACTTTTTAGTGGTTTGGTACTGTGTTTTGTGATTTCTCCCTTTCCATCTCCACCTTACTGACTACAAAAGAAAATTAGAAAAGCTTCCTGGAATGAAAATGGTATTGCCAACAGTTGCATGCAAAAGCAATACTTAAGGCAAAAGAGCCGTCTAGCTAGAAGGCAAGGGCTGATTTATCCCTCCTAGAATATTTTTTCTTCCCCAAGCTATATTACTTTTTGCTATATGCATATTTAACTCATATTATGAAGGTGGCAGATGACTCTAAACCCAGTAATTTTTTCATGACCCAGCCCATGTACACATCACTGCAGTCTGCAGTACTAAACTTTAAAATGATGGAGAGAAGTACCCCTCCAGCCAAACCCAGCTCAGAGCCCAACTCACTCAGTGCTGTAGGCAGTGTTTCCATACAAATTCCAACATAAAATGGCTGACAAAGAAGGACGTGTCTTCATTAACTTCTGTGTGTCATCTCCTTAGAATTGTGTCCTTCTCTGGCTTCAGGTGCTCTGCACAGCCCACCCTTTGCATGCCAGCATTTGTCTCTGGGCTGTCCATCTGCCCACCACCTGCTGTGGTGTCCACAGCTGTGCTTTGTACCACCACACCCTCCTTTGGGTGGCCTTTCCATTAGCTGCCAGGAACCCATAATTTCATTTAAAATATATATGAAGGTGGATTTCAATTAGAAGAATTCAAGAAACCAGGAAATTGTACACTGTTAATATACTTGCCCAGTGCTAAAGAAAAGGTCTCTGAGGTCTTCCACCACAGTTTGAAACTAAGGATGTGAGTAATCCTCATGTGATCATTCAGGTATTTGAAATCAAGAGAAAGGCTAAGTGCAGCAGAGCCCAGATACTTTGCACTTTGAGGAATGAAGCCTTGATTGGTTGGGAAGGATGAAAGGATCATGGAGAAAATAACTTTTTTCCCTCAGTTATATATATTTATTTATTTATTATCAGCTAAAACCCTACATTAAATTCAGATTTCCTTTTCAATCCCAAATTACATTTTTTCTTACAGCATGTTACAGAGTCAGACCTTTTTAGTGACAGAGAGGGTTGGATTAAGCTATGCAGAATTGGCCAGGTAGCACACAGGTTGATATCAAAATGCATTATTGTGAGTCCCATTGTTTTCAGCAGATCCCTGCCTCAGTTTTCCATACTTCCCCTTTGGTCTACAATGCAGGCAAGCTTTGTTTCCTGTGTCTCTTCTATCGATCTCTCTGTTCATTGGCTTTGGCCCTAAAGTTAGCATAGAGGGAAGAGAGGTTGTTGTTTCAGTCTAGATTTTTAGAAGTTTTCTGGTTCATATCTATCTAAATATAAGGAAATAATTGGTAGCCACTTTGAATGAATCAGTAATAGTGTAAGAATCAGCTTCAGGTATTAAAAACCCACAGATAATACAGCAATTTGCTATATAATGCAATTATATACCAGGCCTGGTATGGAAAAAAAAAAATATGCAATTTGCCTAATTTAAAAAATTGTACCAAAGTGGATACTCAAAAGCCTTTGTGCACAAAAATTGTCTAGAAGAGATGTCACATCCTGTAAGCAGAAGAGAGATGTAAAGAGAGCAGGAAAAGAAATGTGTGCAGTGGCAATGTAACATTCACTGCTGAAATTTCAGAGAAGCTATAATTTAGGATCATCTCCAGCTCTTGTCAGATCCAACAAAGAGCAGAGCACCTACAGTGTAAAAAGTCACCTGAACCATCCTTTGCCTTGGCAGTGAGCTCTGTGCTGTGTCCTTTGCTGAGGAGCATTGTCACTGTCATGTGAGTGTGTGTGGCTTTAGTTCTGCACCTCGGTGGATTGAATGGTGGAAAAATGGTGGATTTTAAGGTTTTTAACCTTAAAATTGATCCTAATGATTCGTTTAAGGAGAGTGGACTAAAGCAGTGCTAGCAACCAGTAAAGATGCAGTGGGCTGCAGGCCCAAGATCATGATAGCCCAATTCATCATCTGCTAAGTCCATAGTTAGACCAGTAGGTCCAGTAGAACCTCCATTGCTGCTTTACATCCTGCTGAAAGCTGCAATGCTTTTGACATTGAATTCTTGTTAGTAATACATACTTTACTTTTTAACTTTAAATATATAACTAAGTGGAAAAAATACTCCGGTTATTTTAAAGCCCTCTATTCCTAAGCATGTTGCATATTTTTAGATCTTGAAGTGGTTAGGTACCCCTGAGCTGTGAAAAAAGGCAGAAAGTAGGGCCATGACACTAGAAAGGCAGATGTAGTCCACTTAGTATGCAAAGCAGGCACTGTTTAAGACGTATTTTCAGAGGAATGCACACTGTGTGTTTGCAAGCATGAGCCAATCCAGCTAAAAAAAATTTTGCCACCTTACATTTGCCAAAGTGTTTGTGTTTTCCTTTCTTTGAAAGCTTGGCATTCATTGTGTTCAAACAACTTGGAGCTCACTGCAGAATAAAGAACTGCCTCCTTAGCATGGATGATGTCTTGCTGTGAGTTAAGCAAAAGAGGCAAGCTTAAAATCCTGGCACCTAATTTTTATGTATCAACAGCAGCGGCAAGAATGGAGTCCAACAAATCAGTCCTTGGTGCTTGTTTGTAGTGAAGGAAATGAGTGGATCCCTCTATAAAGGGCTGCTCAGTATTGAAATGTGGACCAAAATCAAATAATACCAAAGACTGTGGTTAATTTAGCAGACTAAAATTAAGGTAATGCTGTAAATAAATTAGCATGGTTGTTTTCTGCTTTGCAATATGGTTTTGTGATGCTACACGATGTTGATTGTATTAGTAGGTATAGCTTTTAGTAAATCTTTGAAATAAAAAGTCACTCAATGTGTGCTGTACCCTCCACACCAGGTGTGCTACACCCTGCATACCCGTAATAAATAATTTGAAGTATTGGTGTCTGGAGTGGCATGATAGCCCTGAGATGTAAAAAGGGGTAAGAAGTGAGAGCTTGATGTTAAAAAGCCAGATGGTGACATGTATAAACAAAAATCAAAATTTGATTTTTGGAAACAAGTAAGGTATTGACATTTTTATTCTGATCGTTGACATGCTACGTCAACATCTGCAGTTTCCAATTTGTGTAGCTAATGCTTTGTAAGAGTGTGATGGGATGTTTCAAATGATGCTAGCTTGTCTGACCTGAAATAAGTTTTTTCACAAGTCTAGACAGAAGAGAGAATGGCGCCAGTGGTGCCTTGCTGGTCAGACACCCACAGTCAGCATATCACAGCCCTAATCGGTTTCAGACTTTATTGAAAAAAAAATAAAAAAAATCACACCTTCTCTTCTAGCAGCAAACCAAAACATCATCTGCAGTTTCTGTGACCAGCAATGACATGTTCACGTATTCCTGTAGAGAGCTGAAGAAAAGGAGTGGTCTGACTGAGGCAATGGTGTCAGTCCCTGATTTACAGGGATGGTCATCAGCATTTTAGATCTAGATCCTTCTCAGAATTCAATCATTTTTGGAAGAGTTGTAATGAAATTAGTGCAGCCAGCTTCTCTTACAGTGAAGTTCTGACCTTGATATGCTGTTACATTTTCTTAGAGTTTTGACAGGTAATGCAAACCAGCAGTGGGTCTTGTTAACAGCTCCCTGGGAAGCTGAAATGTGAGAGAGCCTTTCAGGAGTTGGATTGTCTTCTGAGGCCTGTCAGATATCTGGTGAAATACCCACTAACGTGTACTTGGTGGTGCAGCTTACAGTTCCTGCAATAGCACAGGAGGCAGTGGGCAGAAACTGATGCACAGAAAGTGCCACCTGAATATGAGGAAGAACTTCTTTACTGTGCAGGTGACAGAGCGCTGGGACAGGGTGCTCAGAGAGGGTGTGGAGTCTCCCTCACTGAAGATATTCACAAACTATCTGGTTGCAATCCTGTGCCATGTGCTCTGGGATGGCCCTGCTTGAGCAGGGAGCTTGGATCAGTGGTCCCACTGTGATCCCTTCCAACGTAACCCACTCTGGGATTCTGTGTACTGGGAAGAGCAATACGAACTAATGATTGGACTCTAAGCTATTTGTGATTTAATGGTCACATCAGATGCCAGTAACCTTCTGCTCTGCTGTGATTTTATACTACTTTTACTGTCAGGTTTTTTTTTTTCCAAAAAATGATAGAAATAAAAACTAAAATAATAATAAAGTGGCAGATGGTGTACTCATCAGTTTCCAGCACCAAACAAATGGGTCAACTTAGTCACAGAGTGGAAATCAAGAAGAGGAGCATTTCACTACTTGCTCAGGGGCACACCAATCACAGGATGATGACCAGCAGGATCAGAATCATTTGCCCAAGCAGGTCAGGAGTGCTGGTGTAGGTTGTTGTTATGGGGGCACTTGCACCCTGGATGGTGTAAGACCTGCCAGCAGCTCTGGCCCCAGCAAAGCATGGCTTTCAGCAGCAGGGCTGATCCTCAGCAGCTGGCACCAGAAGCACAGGCTCTTTTGCTTGGCATCCTCTGTTTCACATAGTACAGTACACAGCACAACAGCCTTGCAGAACTTGGACTTGAATGTGTTTTGTCAGCTCCATCTATCTTGTGATGTTTATATAAAGCTCAAGGAGGAGGAGAGTCCCTTTGGAAATAAAGCTTACTGTTTCTTTACTCTCTTCAAAATGCCCCAAAGCAGTACAAAGTCTGGAGTGAAGGCATTGCCCCACCACAAAATACTTGAGGGATCCCTGGGTAGCTGCCAAAAGTTATTTGTAGGAGGCAATTGAAAATACTGCTGCAGTGTTAGCCTTCAGAAATGAATCAGAAGCATTTTTACATCCATCACATGGCTACTGCTAAACTCTCCATGTATGGATGTTCAATATGATCCTATTTGCAAGCTGCTCTGTCTCAGCTGAGGGCATGTTGGCTTCCTCTTGCTGTGGAAGAGAGGGAGTAGGCAAAGACTAAGATGCATGACTCCTTCAAGGGACACTGCAAAACACCTTTCTTTATGAGTTTCAGGTGCAGTCTGTTTTCTTTTTTTTTTCAGATTTTTTTAGATGAGTATTGATTCAGCACTGAGACATGAAGCAGCTACTTAAAAATCTAGTTTTATATTAGGTATGACCCAACTTACAGGTTTCAGCATGTCTGGATGGATGGATGGATGGATGGATGGATGGATGGATGGATGGATGGATGGATGGATGGATGGCACATGTCAAAATCAATACACAAATGCTGTCAGTTGTAAAATGTGTACATCAGAATATTTTCCAAGCAGTCCTTTTCAGGCTAAGGAAAAGCACCAGAGATGGATGAGGGATTTTCGTCCTCTTTTTTTTTTTTTTTTTTTTTACTTGAGATATTAATTTATTAAGGTAGAATCTTGAGTGTCCAAGCAAGGAGGCTTTTGTTGTTGCTGTTCTTTATAACAACAAAGAGCACGAGGGAGAGGCAACATTAACAGAAAAAACGCTTCTTTCTTGATGTTTATGGAAGTCAACAGAAGAAAATGGACATCAATACAAATGCTGTGGCTGAAATTAAATAAGTCCCAGTTCAACGAATTGAACATTATTTGCCTGCTTAACTCTTGTTCTTTGCCTGACTGACCAGGAAAAGTCCCTTGCTCTCTATCCCCACTTAGCTCCAGTGCTGTACAAACAGCCAGGGGAAGTATCAGTACTGGAAGGGGGCAGTTGTGCTGCCTTGCTGAATTGGCTATGTCCAGTATTGGAACAAGGCTGTAGTTTGGATTGGCAGGTCTGATAGCTCTTTGGCTGTATTTTTATTATTATCTCCTCCCCTTCAAAACAGCCTCTATCATTATAGACGGCTACAGCAAAAACATGTCATTCCTGAGATGAATAAATATAAGTTGTGTTAAAAATGTGCTTTGCTTTAAGGAGGCATTGCTCAGTAGGGTAGAGACCTCAACTTATCTGATGCCTTTATGTTGTCTCGCTTTTCTTTTTTATTTTGAAGTGCATTTATTGTGTTAAAAACTAATTAAGAAGCAATACCTTAGAGAGCAATACTTTCAGAGGGAAAGCTGTCACATTTCAACAAGCCTGTAAAATCCATGACTTAAGGGAAAAATTAAATATTTTCAGCCACACTGACAGCAGAAACTGAAAATATTGAGATCCTTTTTCAGATAAAAAAAAAAGGCCATGTTATGCAATGCATAATTCAGCTTTAAATTCCATGTGTGTTCCTTGGGAAGTTGTCAGTTAGGGTGAAATCTTTAAGGGTGACCTAATAAGCTGCAATAGTTTCCATGTTCCACAAGAAAAACAAAACAGAATGAACAAAAATAAGGAATTATGGGAACAGCAAGGGACAGGAGTCTTTAAGTTATTCCTGTATACTTAGAAGTGTCCTAGAAGATTTGTAGATATTGGGGCTAAAAGGGACCTTAAAATCTAGTCTGACTTGCTGTAAATCACAGGCCACAAAACTGTTCTCATTCTACCCTTACTTGCATATGTAATTTACAAAAAGATATTAAGTTCTGACTTAAACATATGAAAGTTGATGAGATCAGTCCTGACCAGTTTCCTTTCATGTCCCTTCAGGGTTTCATCCCATGATTAGCCATATCTACTGAATACAGATTTAAAAAAAAAAAAAGGCATTTCAATCCAGATACATTTTTAAGCAAACTACAGGTGTGAGACAGCAGTCCTCATTTTGCTTCCTTGTGCAGTGGATTAGTTGTTGGTTGCTACTGTGCTGTCCTAATTTTTGTTGGTTGCTACTGTGCTGTCCTAATTTAACAGCCAAGGACTTGAGGACTTCTGCTGTGGGGTCACCCAGGAACCAGCCCTCACGGTCCTCTCAGCCCCACCACTGATGCTTCTTGTCTTTTGGCTCCCTGTGCAGAAAATCCTGACCATGATCCCAACCGAGGAGGAAAAGCAGAAGATCCAGGAGGCACAGCTGGCGAATCCCGATGTCCCCCTGGGCAGCGCTGAGCAGTTCCTTCTCACCCTCTCCTCCATCAGCGAACTCTCCGCCAGGCTCCAGCTCTGGGCTTTCAAGATGGACTACGAGATAGTGGAAAAGGTGAGGGAAAGCACAGGGATGGGTGGAGACTCTTCCAAGGCTTTGCTTAATCTTTCCCTGACCTTGGTATTATATGGACATCTTGAGGAAATGGTAAATGGGTCGCTTTTGTTTAAGTGGCCAACCAGGAAACAGCTAAACTGATCCTTCATAATCTCTTCCTTCTATAAAAGAAAATTAAGAGATTATGTCTTCCTTCCTTTAATTAGTCACTAATGATATTGAAACAAAGAGGGCTAAATCTCTGTCACATCTTCTCCAGATGTTGTTATTCAGGAAATTACTTCAGGGCAATGACAATTTTTCTTTCGTAAAGATTGAGTGAGGACTGCTGTATTCAGTCTCGTATCATGAGAGTATTGATTTTACATCCATTTGAAAAACACCATCCATTAAGGATTTTTTGTTTATAGCTCTCAAAATTCTAAACATAAGACAGTTCAGCTCAGTCACACACAGTTGTTGCCACCTTCTCCATGGATGGCATTCATTCAAAGAACGCTATAATTGGGGTGTCTGTCAAGAATGATGAATCACAGGCAAAAATTTTTAAAAATAGGATAAAATTTTGGTGCATAGATGATACAGAATGCAACTGTGTAGGGAATTTCAGGTACTTGCTGCCTTTCACAAGGTCTTTCAGGAATCTCTACACAGGAGCTTCCTTTTGGCTGCATTTCTGGTGCATACCCCTGGCACTGCCATTAAAGCAGCTCTCTCTTCTACATATTAATGAGCTGTGCAACAGTGGATTGATTTGCAGGTGATACTCTAAAGATTACTCAGCCTTTACTTAATTTTCTTAGATGTTAGGACATGCAATCACATGAATACTCAAGATTTTTATTGGGATGTTTTAGTATTAGCCATTTACATTTCTGACTTGTATAGCAAAATACTTGTATCAGGCATGAATACTTTTTTGCCAGTTTGTTTTGTTTTTTGGTTTTGTTTTTTTTTTTCACTCTGGTACCAGTATTTATTCTGCTTTGAAGTTACCACAAGGCTAAATTGTACCTTTCATATAACCTGAGTTAGCTGTAGCTGTTAATCTCTGCATATACCTAGAATTTCTAGTGTCCTCTCAATCAAAAAGCAACATTTGAAGCACTCCTAAAAGCTAAAGAAATTCTGAGAGTTTTCCTTTTGCCACAAAGTTAGTTAATTTATTGCCAGCTAAAATCCATGGAGAATGGATGCTAGTACAAAATGTCTCAAATACTTAAATTACTCAAAGAAGCTACAGCTGTAGTGAAGACAAAACCAACACTTTTATCCCTGTTTGAAGGTAGATAGGACTAAGCACAGTACTTAGCATGAAACGGTAGAGGAAGTAACATGTGATAACTGTGATAAAGTATGAGGAGCACATGATAAGCCCAGCAGACAAGCACAGATAGGACAGACAACTGGGGTCTTGGGTGAGGACAAAGAAACAGGATCAGGCATCAGGGGTGCAAGGGAGAGTGAGCACTTGGGTGTCTCCAGTAACAAAAGGTTAAGGTCAGAGCTTAAGCTCCAGGTAGCCCGTAAACTGACTTGTTATTTAGACTGAAATAAGATAGTGTGATATTCAGTTTCAAAAAATGAAGTCATTTGCATTAGTGATTATGATAAAAGAGAGCCTTGAGCTGCTAACATTCTTCTGTTCTTCAAAATATGTTTATGTAGAAAATCTGTCTGCAAAAGGGCAAACCCTTCATGAAATGTAGGTCCCAAAATCACTTAGCTCCACAGCTTTTGCCTTTTTTTTTTTTTTTTAGTCTGGCATTTGCTTGATATTTTCTTTTTAAATCTTATTTTGTAATAAGGAAAATTCCTAGCAGTTCAGAATGCACTCATATTATTTACCAAGTCACACATATATTTTATGTAAGATATGAGTGCTGTTTTTTCCATGAGGCTGGAAGTTTTAGATGGCCCCTGTTACCGTCAGTGTGGAATACCGGAGTTACTGGTAAGACCAGGGTTCTCATACACGAGACTCTTCTGCTAACCTGCCAAGAACAGAGTTCTGACTAAGTAGGTCTTAGTCTTATCTCTGACAACCTGAAAGAAAAGAACATCAATTGTTCAAGAAATGGGTTAAGTGATACATTGTTTATGTTCATGAAAAGCTTTTCAGGTGTAATAAAAGAAATCATCTTTCTTAGCTTGCATTTAATTAAGTAAAGCAAGTCAGAGTAAATTTGTAGGGAGCATCCTCAGATGGTGAGGGATTGAACTGGATTAATAAATACTCACTCTGTGCTCTCTATAGAAAATTTAAAAAAGAAAACACCCTTTCCAAATTATTTGCTTGATAATGTGTATGCTGTTTTGAAATGTTAACTTAAATGCTTACCAAAGGTCCTTAGTGGAACAATAATTTCTCTCACCTTTCTTTTGGTATCCTAGTTTAAATGCACAGACAAAAGAGGTTAAAAAATTGCACTGTGTTGCTACTCATTTCTCATATGGAACTACTTATGATGCAGATATTGTCAAATTTTATTATCTTAAAGGGACTTTAAAGGTTTTAAAAAAAGGAATAGAAACTTTGACTTTCTTTATTAAGATCACTGCAGACAAATATATCTCTTTTGCTGACAACTTAAAAGATCACAAAATTAATATAAGCAGGTGTAGAAATGAGAAAAGTCCAATGAGTTGAGTTCATTTGTACATGCCCATCAAACATTTATCAGGCATTATGAGGTGTCTTTAAAACAGAAGTTCTGGACCAATGCTCAAATTTCATTCAAACCTAATTTTTAGCTGAAAAATAAAAATTTGTTATCCAAGGATATGAGGTAGCTCTGCCTTATCTATCTGCCCTTTTTAGGTAGAAGATGAGTTTTATAGCAAACAAGAGTGGGTAAATTTGAAAAAATCAGAAATGTATCTGATTGTTCAGTATCTTGAACACTCTTTATTGTTTTTTAATCCTACAATAAAATATGAAATGAAGAGTAATTATAAATGTGTACTATATGCAAGAAAGTCTAAGATCATATAACTTGTCTAAATAGCTAAATGAGGGGCTCAGTATGGCCTAATTTGAAACCCTCTTATTCTACCTTTTTATTCACCTGGAGAATGTTTTAAATTAGTCTTTTAGCAATTTTTTTTGACTGGTTGAGAATTGATCTAAATGAAATAGCTCAGATTCAGAGCAGTTCGAGTCATCCCACAACACAACAAAACAAACTAAATCAACTCTGACTTTAAACCAACTCAAAGAATACTGTGCAGCAGTTTCATTTTAATTAACTTTGATAAAGTCTTGGATTATTTAGCACCTCTCCTCTGATGTATAAACTACTTAGCTCACTATCTCAGCTCTTAATTTGTCTTGAATTTGCCATATTCTTTTCAAGAGACAAATTGTTCTGTAGGGACTAGAAATGTGTTTCATTCATCTTTTATGGTAAAATATTTCTACAGTTGTTGGAGGAACCATTGTGTGTCTCCAAGAAAGTGAATTTCTCAGTTACTTTACCTCTTAGCCTAAAATAGCAGCTTAATTTTGGCTTCTTGGCTCATAAAGAGTATAACAATTTGGGAAATTGGGAAAAAAGTCTCCCTGCCCATGGCACAGGGGTTGGAACTAGATGATCTTCAGGTCTTTTCCAACACAAACCATTCTATGATTCTGTGAAAGGAATGCTGCTCATGGATGCTTAGAATGGCATTTGAAGATAGAAACAATGTGAACTGTTACTGTGCATACAAAATAAATAACCCTGGGCCTCACACAGAGACACGGAAATAAGTTCTGTCAACTCAATTACCCTCACTCTCTTCCTTTGAACTTTCTGGTGTAGTTCACTTCCTGAGGTAATGGAACAGAATTTATGATTTCAAGCCTTACCAGTATGCATATCTATACTCAGATAACATGTGTGGACAGAAGATGCATTAAATTAAAAGATTAAAATGAGACTGTTTGTAAAGCTTGATGTTTACAGCAGTTTTGGGTTTTTTTTTTTCAGTTTTAAATTCTTACAATCACAAAACGGTATCCAAAGCACAGAAATGGCCATAGTTTGAAGAAAGCTGTAGGGTCAAGCTACAAATGTTAAGTCAGCAAGGTTTCTAGCTTTTTTCATTTGTTGTTCAAAGATGAGAAAAAATACTTTTAAGAAGCTTTTTTTATCAGTTGGGGCTTGGGTGTATTCACGGATTTAACTTAAATGCAGCAGCCTTCTCCCATTTGGAATCACAGGATAGTCCCCGGGACAAGTAAGGGAATTGCATACGTAAAGGAACAACAGTAGGAAAATATTTTATGTACTTTTTTTGCTGTCCTTGCATGTGATTTATTAGCTGGAACATGGAAGAAAGCCAGCACACATGGCCAGTTTACACTCTGCAAGACGCCAGTTCAGGAACTTTTTGCAGTAATTAATCTAAACCATAGAATTAAAAACTGACCTTCACTTTGTTGTTTCTGTTCTTATGTTAGGAAGTTGCAGAACCACTGCTAGACCTGAAGGAGGGAATGGACCAACTGGAGCACAATAAAACTTTGGGATTTATCCTTTCTACTCTACTAGCCATTGGGAACTTTCTGAACGGAACCAATGTAAGCCTGATGTCCCAGAATTTCCCCTGCAGCCTTTTCCTTCAAAAAAACAGACGTCAAAACCATTGTGGAAATTGCAACCCACTATTCATTTTGTACCAGAAAAGTAATTTAGGGAATATAACATGCTTTTATTCTGTGTTAGGGTGTTGTGTGTTGCCTCTTTCAGCATAATCTGAAGGAAATGTGGAGCTAAGCACTCTTCTAGTGTAACTCCCTTAAGTGTAATGTTAATACTTTGCATTCAAAGTGTGAGAACTGTGTAGTGGGTCATTTCACTGGAGATGGACTGATTTTAGGCCTAGTCTTCAGCAAGTTAAAAATTAATAAAAGCAATGAGTTTCCTCTCCTGTAGGATTCTTCTTCTTTCCCCTCTGCCCTTTACTGGTCATCATTTTTGTCTACTAATCTGTACGGCAAGGAGTAAGCATTTTTATTTTTAATTTCTTCTTTTTTTTTTTTTTTTTTGCCTTTACAGGCCAAAGCTTTTGAGTTGAGCTACCTCGAGAAGGTTCCAGAAGTCAAGGACACAGTGCACAAACAGTCCCTGCTGCACCACGTCTGCACTATGGTGGTAGAAAAGTTCCCAGACAGCACTGATCTTTATTCCGAGATCGGGGCCATCACTAGGTCAGCCAAGGTATGTCCAGTAGGTAAATACATCTATATGTATATTTTTATAACAACTCTTTATTTAAGAAATATTTAAGATTTTATTCTGTTCTCTGATTTTTTATCCTCCCTGGTTGCAGTGCTATTTATGGATGTGTGTTCATTGCGTCATTTGCACTCAATTTCCAAGATTCCACTACTCCCTCTTCTGAACTTTATTTCTGTCTGTCACAAGGTTCCCTCATCAGTGCACTCTTGGGCAGCCATTGGTTATGACAGCCATGTTAATGTTATATACATTATTAATTTATATAACTATTAGGAACTATTTTCAGGTTAAAACTTGATTTGAACAGTATCTTCAAATATAGTTATTCTGTTGTTTGGGGGAATCTCTTTTATAAGGCAGATGCCTGATTGTATTTTAAATCTAATGGAAGGAATGAATTTTGTACTAATGAAATTGTTTCCAGAATTAAAGAGTCCTAGAAATACTTGGTTTAACTCACAGAATCACAGAATGGCTGGGGTTGGACAGGACCTCAGCATATGACTTAGTCCAACCTCCTGCTAAAGCAGCTTCACCTAGAGCAGGTTGCAGAAGAAAAGTCTGGGTGGGTTTTGAGCATCTCCAGAGGAGGGGATTCCACAGCCTCTCTGGGCAGCCTGCTCCAGTACTCTGGCACCATCTAAGTAAACTTTCCTACATTTTAGTACTCCTTTTCTGTCCTCCTGAAAATAATGCTCATGGTTAGGAGTTAGGGAACATAAACAGAAAAAAAGGAAACTTGTGGCAGCACCTCTTGTCAAAAAATGGTAATTCCCTGGTAAATGCATAGGTCTGGTCGATGTGGTATGGAGATGATTTATTACTGCTGTGAGCAGGCATGATAGGAACACTGTAAACTCACTCTTAAATCTCTGAGTGTGAGATTTCATGAATAACCCTTAAAAATAGTACATTGCTTTATTAATGGAGTAAACATGGGAGATAGCAAACATAAAAATTCTCTTTAGGAGTCATGTCTCATGGAAATGGTAATAATTACAGCAGATAATTATAGTGTCCTTCTAGTCCAGTGTCTTGATTCAGACAGTGGCCAATACCAGCTGCTTGACACAAGAGCACAAGAAGTTTATAAGGGGATGAAAGATTTCACCTAGAAAAATATTATTTCATGAGTCATAATTCTCATTATGTGCATCAAATAGAGGAATGATTTCTTTTCCAAAGCCCACCTTATTTGGATGTTGGGAGAGGAGCTGGACAGTGTGGGGGGAAAAAAACAGTGTTTGCCACCACAACCAGGACATCTGTATAATACAATTTTTTTAACTGCAAAAATGAAATCTTATTTTGGCTCTTAGTGCAGTTCTTGCAACAATGAATTCATAATCTGTTTTTTTCTGCTGTTCAATTTGCAAGTTTCAGGATTTACTGTCTGAATATACTGAACGGTCTAAATATTTTTTCTTTCTGATTAACAGAGTAACTTAGGTTGGAAAGGACCTCTGAAGGTCATATGATCCATCACCCTTTTCAGTGCCAGACCAAATTATACTAGGCTGCTCAGATCCTTGTCTAAGTCTTAAATGATCCCTTTATATCTTTTTTTATGAGACTGTTTCCACACCTTTCCTCCATCTTACTTTTTTAGAATGTGTTAAACCATAGTAAGTACAGTGTCCCAGCTTCTCCTTATCAATGTCATAGCTTACTGTGTTTGTCCCTTCTGCTGCCTTTTGTTAAATGTTCTGAGGTTTTCTCTGTGTTCTTTGACTGCTGCTACCCTTTGGACACCCCCTGTCCCAGGGCAGTTCCCAAGGACATCCAGGCAGTCTCCTGAGCTGACAGAGCATTCAGAGCTCTCAATGGAGTCAGATGTTGCTGTGCACTTCATTGCAGTCTACAGCAGTGACCATGATCTCCTGAAGAAGATTTACTGCTTATCTCTCAAACCCGTAATAATCTTCAGTCAGGACTAATCTGAATAATTTCCTGCCATCTGTAGATTTTACCCTCTGGATGTGCTTCCTTGTTTCTGGATAATTTTGAAATACAAAGTCCAAATCGAGAGACGCCTGCTATTAGCCCTGTCAACAAAGGAGAATCAATGTGTATTCCTTCTTTTCTTTTGCCCTCATAACCTCACAATTCCTAGGTGGCCTCTGATGAGGCTCTTTAAAAGATTTTGAAACTTAATTTTTTTTACTTACTCTTATCAATTCCCTATTTTATAAACATTTGGAATGTAGTGGTTATTTTATTGTGTTAAGTTTCCTGTCACTCATTCCTTCAGCCAAGTTACCAGATGCAGTATTAAAACCTGGACCTCTGCATCAACTTTGCTGCTTGTCTAGGGACAGGCGAAACTTTTGCTATCCTCCAATTCTCTAAGTTACCAGGTACAGCTTCATACATATTTATACTCATTTTAGCCAGTGGCTCAATTTCTTTATTTTAATTGATGTCAGAATGACTGTATTCTACTTGTTTACTGCTTTGTAAGACATCATCTCTCTCCAACATGTGTTTCTGTTAGTAAGGTTTCAAACTGTGCTATTAGTTCACATCTATTAAAAATATTATACAGAAAAAAGGAAAGGAGCACCAGAGTAGGTTTTTCCCCAACATCCTCTTGGTGAAGTTGGATGAAAAGAAGTCATATTGCTTCCCTTCTCTAATTTTTGTCTTCCTCAGTTTTTTTCATCCCCAGTGATCCAGGACCTCCTGCATATTTTCTCTTTTTTTTGGTACCATAAAGGAATTTGTGGCTTTTGTTTTATATCCTTAGATATTTTCTCTTTAAATTCCATCTCTTTTCTCCTAGTTTTCCTCTTGTACAGCCTATGTTTAGGCTCTGGTTTCTTCCCTTCAGTGAGTTTGGTTTCTCATGTTTGGAAGATATTAACTTTCTCTTATGTTTTTGTTTTTAATTTGAGTGATTCTTACTTGTTTAACATTTAGGTATATTAGTTTCTCATTTCCTGCTTCTTCTGTTTGCTAAGAAGTTATTTCCCTTTTTTCTTAGATTGGGATCAAGTTAATCACTAAGAGAAAAATTGCCACAATAGAGAAGAGCCTTTGTTTTCCAAAATTCTCACCACCATGTATGGTATTCTCCTAAGTGCATCTTCTATTTTTCAGTCATAGAAAGTGGAAGAAAGCTTAACCTACTGCTGTCACTTAAAAAAAAGTGTAGGTCTAAGAGCGTGCAAAATTGAGCACAGTCGTTCAGTCTGTGGTTTGCTGATCCAGTGGCCCTGCCCAAAGCGGACGAAAATGTAAAAAGGCCAGACAAAATCACATTAAGAGAAATTATAGCCTTAACCTTCCCCGTGTAGGCCAAGGTCTCCCTCCTTGGGATGTTCCTGCATGTGTTAAACCACTGATGGATTACTGTAACAAGCTCAATTCCCACTTGATCATAGCTGCCACAAATCAAAAAGTTAGGATGTGGAAGCCATCCAAGCTGCCCTCTTCAAGGGAATGTTCACAGACAAAGCGAAATCTTGGGTTAGGAAAGCTGACAGGAAAGGAGAACTAATATTTCACTGTGGATTAGTCTGTATTTTGAGCTCTGTTTTGCCTACAAACATCTTTCAGAAAACACAAAGGCTAAACAATTTCCATCCTGTAGATAAACAGAGATGCCCCTTCCCCTGAAATGCGCATCATATAAGAATTTCCTGAGCATTAGTTAATGAAAAAACCCCAAAAAACATAAAGAAAACAGGTTGCCCCACCAAAAAGGAACTAGAAAGACCAGAAACAAAGTGGTATAGTTATTGCAAAATGTGTGGCTTTTTACTGAAGCAATGAAGTCATAAATGGCAACCCAAAAAACAGACACAAGAGAAAAAATTCGAGAAAAAATAGAATTCTAGATAAATAAAAGCATTTATAAAGTCATGCACAGCAGTGATTATTTAGTATCACATGAATAAAATCACTTGACCTTTTTATTTTCTTGATATTTTAAGTTGTTTTTTTCACTGAAGTTGTACCAGAACTGAAGTACCTATTACTGAAGCAGACTGTCAGATTCCTGCAGTTGAGATCAAGTGTTGTTCCTAGAAATTTCCTTAAGAAGCGGTTGCCTCAGCCCCAATATCTTCTCCATTAGTGAATAAAAAATGTGTCCTTTTTAAAAATGTTCATCTTCTCTCGCTAACCCGTAAATATTTCCCCTGTGCATCTGAAAGCTGGCCAGCACCATAGATAAACTATAATTGTCATTTTTTTCTCCTGATTTTAATTTACTTACAAGATGTCAAACTTTTTTCTGGTTTTTAACCCCTGCAGCAAGACACTTGGGCACAGGGCACTCACAGCTACTAGGCAGTAGAGAAGCAGGCAGCTTTTAAAATAGGAAATGTTAGCAATACAGAAGGGGGCAAGGATTGCTGATAGGAAAGAACTTAGGATGAGCCTAAGGCATACACCAGGGGGGGAGAAACAAGCCTCCAAGGACCTTAGCAGGGAGGCATGAGGAGAAAGGAGCTAGCTGGAACAGAAGTGATATTTGACATGCTCTAACTTCTGCCTGATACATTGGAAAGCAGAGAAAGGATAAAAAAAAAAGAAATTAAAAAAAAGTAGGGAAAATCATGTTGCCTCCTGTACTCTCTCAGTGGGGTTTCTTGTGTCTCGCTTGACATAAAGTATTTGTTTGCAGTTATCATTCAAGTATATTTTCCCTACATTATTTCAAACAAAAATAAATGCCAAAAGTCAAATTATTTTCCACGGAAAAAAAAGTCTAGGAATCCAAGGTTTCTTGCAGTCATTCCTTGTGATGCCAGCAGCTGCCTCAGGTCCTGGCATGGGCTAGCAGGAGCAGAGGTGAAGGTGGAGGAGGGAAAGGCAGATCCTGTTGGCTGCAGGGCATGCTGGGGGAAGGGAGAAGGAGCTTCCATGGCAAATGAGACCTTGAGGTTGTGTCTCAAAGAGAGCAGATGAAGTTTAGCACACGTGCCTGACGGCACTGTGGTGTTTCAATAACGTTCCAGGTGATAGGACTGCAGGAATTGTTGCAGGTGACATAAGACTGTCTGAAGGGACTTACGTCACCACTGTGTGGTATGGCTCCCCTTTGTCCCAGCTTGTGAGAACTAACATACAGCATCTGCAAAAAGATCTCATGTGGTTAGGATATTGTTTAATTAAGTAAAATGCAGTAGAGATGTGTATATAATTGGGCAGACTTACCTGGTAATACCTCAGTAAGCACCTCTGCCACCTCCGTCCTTTAATTTTTCATTAGTGGGTTGATTCAGGTGTTCTTATTTCCAAAATTATTTTCTCAGGATGCCACCTCTTATCCTAGAATTAGAAATGTCTGGGCAGAACCTTCTTTATATATTGCTTGCTTTAGAGAGCTGGCATCTATACCATTTAAAATGCATGCCCACAGTGTGCAAGTCAGACTAACAAGGGTCTTGGGATAATTCTTGTGGCACTTGGTGAAGGGAGGCAGTCTGGAAATGTTAGAGGAGACAGAGTTTTGAACATACGCCACAGAAGGTCGCTGCTCTCAGATGACAGTGTGTTTGCAAGGAGCAATTCTCAGAATTTCCTTTGGCACTGAACCAACTCAGGAAAAGAGGAAGATTTCATGTTCCCTGCCAGAACGCATCCCTGTAATAATGTGAGAATGAACGGTCTGACCCTAAATTATAAACAGCTCAGACTAGACTGTGGTCTGCTGCAGAAACTATCTTGAACTTTGAAAAGAGAGAGCTTGTGTGTGGTTATGTATATCTTTCTATGAGGTACAATAAAATAGTTGTCATTTTATTGTGCATTTAAGGCAACATGTCATTGTGAAAGCATCAATCTTCTCTTAAATGCACCTTGTGACTAAGATAAAAATGCAGGGATCCAGGTCTTCCTTAGAAAATAACTGGATTTTATATGTTCACCACTAAAAGAAACAAGCTATAGCAATAAACAATAGCGTATCAAGCAATAGAAATCTTATACAAGCATGCTGAGGCTATGTAATAAGTTATTCACTGGCCTTCAGAGCAAAACTTTGGATACAGTGATTTTGAAAAGAAGTGCTTCCTCAGTTTCCATTCCTTTACTTGTTTTGAGGTTTTTTGCTTCAATCTAGTTGTGACATCTTTGACCCTGTTGAAGAGCTGAATGTTAGCATAGGAGGCAGGAAACGTGAGTGAATTTAGGTGCAGCATCTTAGACTTTAGAATGGTTTTGTACTTGCAGCAGTGGGGGAGCTTAGCCCAAAGACTAGAGGAGATTTAGCTGGAAGAGGAAACGTGTTTGTAAAGCAAATTCCAGCTAAGGGAAAGCTGAAGAAAAATGACCTCTTATCTCACAGTGGCTGCAGTTGTTCGTGGTGCATGGCAGTGCATACCTGCAGTTGTATATGCTGCCCTGGGGAATGTATAGTGGAAGGCACTTCAGGTTTGAGCTACTGCACTTAATTCCCAGTGTTACCTCAGAGCAGCCATTCCTCTCTCTCCCAACAAATAATAAAGTATGCAATTCCTGTGTTGCCATAAGGTATTTGTGGCCACACAGAGCAATAACATCCCAACTCAAAGGCCAAAAAGGCTCCCCAATCCGTGTCCTGCCTGAATGATTGGAGCATGATGTAGTATTTCATGAATGACAAAGTTTTAAACTTTTATACATAGCATGTGATATTGGATGGAGTTGAACTTGAAAACAATAGGCCTTGTAAGGACCAATGTTCAGGAAACCAGAAGGAGCAGGGAAGTAAATGCTGAGCCGTTTGATGGTGGTGGCAGTTTTTGGGTCAGGTGAAAACCAGTGAGAACAGAAGCTGTTTGGACAGTAGCTGTGTCACAAGGTACTGAATTCTCAGCCCAGTGGAATGAGAAACTTGGTAGAATGCTTTTTATTTTCGTTGTTTATGGCAAAGTCATCTGCTTCTATGGTAGCAAGCAGTAAATAGTGATACAAAGTGATTAAAGTGAGTGCTGCTGTTTCTGGCATGTGGTTGGAAGGTTTTATACTTTGGTCTGAGTAATTTGTGCAAAATATGGTGGTGTGTTAAATTGAAAAATAGATTTTTAGTTCTAAAGTTGCCCATTAGTGAGTTTAGGGCAGTGGTTTGTTGAGGCTGACTCTGCAGGGCTTTTATCACATAAACTTGTCTTTATATCCTGTTTGCATGTACTGTCTCTAGCTACTCCTCCCTGATCAGTGTCTGCTAAGGCACTTCTCAGAAGACTGAACAGTGGGCCTAGCAAGAGATTTCACAGATACCAATAGATCTGAATACTTTTTAGCTAGTGTGGTTGTGAATGGAGAGGAACATATTTGATATGTTCCTCATTTCTTTCTGGCCAGAGAAAGGAGGAACATATCAAATATATCCCAGAACCATTTAGAAAGTTGCTTTTTCTAAATTGCTTTACAAATTAAAATAAACATTTCATAGTGTTTGAAAGAAAGGGCATTCCTATAATAGCCTAAGACCACTCATTCTTTTTTCCTGCAGAGAACATGTATTGATTTTAAAAATTTTAGCAGAAGGAAATTATTCAGGACCAGCAAGCTGCATGTCTTTTGCACATATATGTTCTGAGGAGGAAGAAGAATATATGTTTCCACCTTCCTCCAAATCCTTGGGCCAGGTACAACATCTGTACACTATTGTCCAGCAAGAAAGCTGTAATGACTCTTTCAGATTACTGCTTCCTTTTATTCTGTGGGGCATAGTTATAAAATAATGCCACAGCAATTGTCTGTGTACCTCCTATGCTGACCTCTCCTGGAGCCACAACTCACCTGAATTCCTTCTTACTCCCAGCATGACCATGCAGCTGCAGGCAAGAATTGGTGCACTTTCAAGAAGACGGAACAAAAAAGAGAATTCCTATTTCTCTACTATTATACATCATTAATTCCCTTAGTAAAGTGTTGGAAGTAAGCACATAAAACAGAAGGTGCAATCCATGCTCCCTTGGCAATACTGTGTGAACTGGTAAAGAGGTAGTATGGTATTATAAATGCCTTTTAATGTTTTCTTTATGCATAATGAATAGTTAAGTATTACTCCACACAAGTTTTTGTTCTCCTTATCAGATGAACACATGACTGGGGATCTCTTGTAGTCGGGTTGTCTCATCACTCTTACTGTTATATTTGTATATAACACCCTAAGCAGAGCCACAGACCCAGAGCAGACCGAAATGTAATGGTTTCTGTGTCTACCCACAAAATCGGTGCTGGTGAAATAGCATTTCTTAAAGTATCAGGTGGGGTACCTGATTGAATCCAAGAAAAACTGGAAGTTTAGTATTTCATATGAGGATGTTTTTCTGCAAGTATATTCCTTTCTGTCCACAAGTAAGTGACCAAACACTAGAGAGCTGGCAGGCAGAGATGCCACAAAGATTTGGCACGTTCTCTCAGGCTCTGTACAGTTTGTCTTTGGGGAATACACAGGTACATTAGCCCACATTGGAGTTCCTACTTTACTCCTTCCAGGAGTTTACAACTTCTGCTTGAGCTCACCTGTGCTCCACAGAGGTTTATTCCAGGAGAGTTCAGGTGGTGTTCTTACTGCAGTCTCCTTAGCACTCCTGCAGAGGACTGAATTTTTGTTTGTGCCCAACCTGTCAGCCCCCGTCCCTGCTGGAACTTCCCACTCTTGTAAATGTGCTGGCTGTTGGCAGATTTCAAGGGGCCAGGAATTCACCACATTCCCCTCAGATTTGTTGTTCTTCAGAGATGTTTCTTGAACCCCTACAGGCCTGAACCTCAGAGCCTTTTGATAGATTAAAACTTATTCTGCCATAAAATGTCATGAATTTAAATTTCTCAGCTACAGAGGCTGAGATGCTTTCTCAACCAGGTTGGATAATTCTTACTAAAAAGACCTAAACCTTGGATTTTTTTTCCTTAACAGAAATGCTAGTATTTTCCCCATGTGTGTTTTAGATACACCATCTGTGGAGAGCAGCAATGTGTTTATCATCAACAGTGAAAATACTGACCTGGAAAGGACTTTTTTTTATTTCAACATATGCATTGATATGGATATAAGAAAAGCAAATACCCCACAGCTGCTCCGCCTGCAGGGCTTTTCTGAATAGCAGAGTGGATCAAAGGATGTTTCTATTTCCTTGGGAAGAGGAAAAATTCATCACTTTATAAATCACAGCAAAAACAAATCAAATCAATACCAGGAGCTTTTTAATAATAATGCATTTCTTATGGCTATTCTCAGTATAGGTCTCAGCAGTGGATGCTGCACACAGCTAGGAAGAATGAAATAAAACCTGCCCCTGACAGTGGTTTTCATTTAGCATTAAGGAATTAACTGTAGTATGAGACAGTAACATCCCAAGCACTGATGTGTTTAGAGTCTGAGCTGAGTCTGTATTTTATAGCTGGAGTCCATCTGAAGTGTGAAGTGGTGGTATAAAATCATTTTTTCCTTTCTTCAGAATTCCAGGACATGTTGGGTAGTTTTATTTTTCTCATCTGTTGTGTGCTGTGGCTGGATCATTGATGCACTTTGTTGAGTTGTTAGCAACACGTCCTGAGTGTCTTCTGTAAGAGTATCGCGATTTGAGCACCTTTTTTGGTTGATGAATAAAGGAGAAGCTCTCTCCTCACCTTCTGTGAGGGAATGTGTTGGCATTCATCCTGATGAATGTTACTGTAAGGTGCAGTCATTTATTTTAACTGTGTTGAGAGGCTTTCAGAGTCGTTATATGATCTCATTACAAGCCAGTAAATTCATATTGTATATCAAGGGATGAAAGTTAGTGTTGAGATCACTAAATAACACATACTTTCAATAGAGCTTTAAAAAATTCTGGCCCATGAATTTTGTGATTAGAACTAGATCATCTATTAACAAGTCAGTGCATGACTAGGGAATAGATCCAAGTACTTCCTAAAATGGAGAATTGTTGGCGGGGTGCAGCAGTAAGCAGTAAACAGGGTATAAAAAGCTTTGAATAGTAGAGAAAAGGATTAAGAAAAAGAGAAAGTTTTGTATTACCTCAGAAAGAACTGAGTCATGCAGTTGCTTGGTGCAAATGTGAAGTTATTAGCAAGGGAAAAAACACATCACAATTTTTTTTTGTCCCTTCTTTAGCTTTTAGGCCTCCAAGAATAAAACTAATTATACATGTATGGGTATTTCTTTGTTTTTAGTTTTCCTTACTAGCATTACATGCCTAGATATAGTGTGATAGAGAAAGCTATTTTTTATTGTTTTAATAATAATTAATAATGTGAATTGATGTCATGCTGCCACTACCTTGACTCTTTCATGCACACAGATTGGATTGTTTGAATATCCAAGTATACAACCACAGTGTTTTCAGTTCAAGTGTTACCTTTTCCTTTCCTTTCTCTTTTTTCAGGTTGACTTTGAACAACTCCAGGAAAACTTGTGTCAGATGGAAAGACGGTGCAAAGCATCATGGGATCACCTTAAGGCTATAGCAAAGCATGAAATGAAGCCAAGTCTAAAGCAAAAAATGTCTGAGTTCCTTAAAGACTGTGCAGAAAGAATCATAATCCTGAAGATTGTTCATAGAAGAATAATTAACAGGTACAGAATTATTTTGATTGTAAATGACCTGATAAAATTATAAATTATGAATCATAAATATGTGGTTTTTAAGTGTTCAATGCCCATTCCTGAAGGGAATGTTGCTGAGTTGTATGTGGTGCATATTTTGTTATAGTCTGCATTGAAGAAAGATCTCCACTCCAGAAATTTCTGTATTTTTGACTAAAAAAAGCAATCATCCAGGCAATCATTTTTTCCCAAGGTACAATAACGGTGTCTTTTGCCTCCTTGTCCCCAAAAGCTATCAGCTTTATAGTTAAGTTATTAGATTTTCTGTTTATCCCTGGATTTTTTTAAGGAGGCTTGGCTTAATGTCTGATAAACAAGAACAGACTGTAGCAAAAAAAAAAAAAAGTTTTATTGACAAATGTATCATATGCAGAACCTGAAACCAGTCTTGTGCAATGAGATCTTTTGTGGACAGAACCACTCCTATTTGCAAGATCTTCAACTATGTTTTATGCTTACACGAGCTGAAGGCAGATTTAAGATTCCTCTCCTTAGGATTTGCAGTTGGGTTTAATGAAATTGTGAGAGATTTTCCGACTTCTGGATAATTTCCAAATTGCTGTGGTCAAAATTAAGAACTGGATTCCAAATGATCCCGAATTTGTGGGTATACATATGAGAAGTTGATTCAGCTCTTCCTTTGTTTTTGTAATGACTTAGGGTTTATGCCACAAGTAAGCAGAAATCCCAATTGCTATGGAAGGGAAGTGAATTCATTAGTTTCCTGTTGTGTTTATCATATACATTGTGCAAGTTAAAGAAATATCAACTTTCTCCTCTGATGTCCTGCAACTGCTATGATAGCTCCAAAAAATGTTTCCATATACTTGCATCTTTGTAGGATTGGGAAGACTTTTTGTCCTCAGGGATGTAGATGCCGTTAAAAGGAATTCCCATACGTTTTTACACATTCGGTGTGCTGCTGTAAATCATGCCGTATACAAGCAATAGTAAAATTTGCAAATACTGCAAGAGCTCTGAATGCCACAGAAGCAGTAAAACTGTGAATTGAGAGTGTCCCAAACTAACGTACTTGGTAGATAATATAATTTTATGGTCAGTTTTGTGAACCAGAAATTCTTCCCTTCTTGTGTTTGCTAGCCTGTAAATCTGCATTCTTCTTGTCTAGACTTTGCCCAATATCCTAGCAGTCCCTTTGAAGTTGCTTAATACAAATAAATAGAATTTAAACTTAATAAATATTTTTTCTATAACTGAAATGAAATTGGTCATTCACGTGCCAAATTAGTCGTATAAAGTGATGGAGTTCCATAAATATTTTATCTCCTGCATCAGCCTGGGAAAGTAGACTGGGATGAAGTTATCATAGGCTAGACTTCCATGGTTTTAATTATAAAACATACCAATGTTATGCAAAGCATCCATGAAAATTTTGTAGCACAAAGGAAATGATGGGAACTAGTAAAGTAATAAATGGATTCAGTGAAATATAGGGTTGTTGTTTTTTTTCCAAGAGACCATCAATAAAGATTTTTTCCCTTTACATTTATAACTCTTTTTTTTCCAGGTTTCACTCATTTTTGTTATTTATGGGCCATCCTCCCTACGCAATACGTGAAGTCAACATCAATAAGTTCTGCAAAATTATTAGTGAATTTGCTCTGGAATACCGCACCACCAGGGAACGAGTTCTGCAGCAAAAACAGAAACGAGCTAACCACAGGGAAAGAAACAAGACCAGAGGGAAAATGATAACAGATGTAAGTGGCAAATGGTATCTCCCATAGCATGGATTTTTAAAACTTTCTTTCACTGAATGTGGTATATGAAGTGTAGTTACTCTGTTTTTATTTTTAGAGGTCCTTGTGCTATAAGTAATGAACTCTCCTCTATTAGAAGACAAAACTTGCAAGTCCTTGATGGGGTTTATTTTCTGCTTCTTAAAAATGTATAGGGCGAGAACAAACTGAAATTAATTATCCAAAAAGAGCTTCTCTGTGTGTTGCAGAGACAGTTTCCAGAATATCTAGAAGACATCAGGAGCCGTGTGTATCTGATCAGCCAAGTATATGAAAAAGAAAAGGACCCTAGAAATTAGACTCCTAATTGAGAACATAATTTAGATGATGAATCATTGTAGCCATATAAATGATTGCAGCCAAATTTTAATAGATTTTTTTCTCCATCTTTGAATATTCTAGTATAGACTTGAGTCTTGATATTTTATCTATTTTTATGTCTGTGTGTATATGTATGCACATATACATATATTTCATGTGCATGCACAGCAATTTTCTTCTTAACTTTAAAGCACAGACCAGCCGATTTTATGGTAGCAGACTACTTTGGGATTCTGGAAGGATGGACAAATTGATGTCCACAGTAGATGTTACTCTGCAAATTTTTTGACTGTAAGATTGCATACTCATAGAATAAATTAAAGAAAGATCCGTTTTCTCAACATAATAGGCTTTAAAATCTGCTTGATTTTTTCCGTCTTTTTCTTTTTTAAGTTGATGCCGTTTGACTCAATCCAAATAGAGTTTTAAGAAGTGCCAGTACTTAATAAAAGTTTCCAGCTGTCTCAAAATCCAAATCTGGAGACTCGATTAAATGCAAGTGTTTCATTGCATATGAAGTTAACCCTGCCTTTGGCATGAAAAGCCCTGAGCTGATTACAGTTTTATGGCTCAGGCAACATGGGTCAATGTAAATATATAAATTTATAAATTTATAAATATATAAATATGTATTAGGACTGACATGAGTTGAGATTGTATTTAAGTCATTGACTCACGATCATTTGTAGATCTTTCTTGGCAATATCCTCTTTACATTTGGAAATCGGCCCCATCTAGAGAAAATGTTAAACCTGCACTATTATCAAAGGTTTTTTTCTTTTGGTGTAATCTCAGATTAAGGAAGAGGCTCTGATTTTATATAAAGGGTATAATATAGTCATACAAACTTAAAAAACTACCACCAGAGAAGTGAGATCACTTTCTGCAATTGCTTCTTGGTTTTCCTGACCTTTTCTAAAGGAGCCAAAAGACAGCATCAACCAAAGCATTTCGTAAATTAAAATTTTCTTTCCCTCACATAGCTTTGACACTTTTTACTACTTTAAGCAAGACTGAGATGTAAAGGAGTTGCTCTTTTCCTACTGTGTTCCTACCATGTAATGTAGTGTTTATGTATTATCTGTCCAGAATAACTGCTGTGGCAGGACAAAAAGCTTATCTATATCCTGCCTGCAGAAAATGGGAGAGGGAAAGCAGTTCTAGTCACTGGCAACTGGGTTCAGGAAGCAGAGAAATGGGACCCCTTTCAAGCCAGAAAAAGTCTTGGGCTTGACATTGAGTCAGCAAGGGGCAGAACCGGGGACAATGGCCTGCAAATGCAGGGACAGAGGCATCAAGGCCTTTCACAGAACAAAAGTAGTATTGAAAGAAGATTTCCTGTTAAGCTCAAGATGCTGTTGAGATTTGGCAAGAATTAAATGCCACCTGACAGTTGGTGTTACACCAAAACATATCGTGCAGATCTTAAAAAAGGGAGAATGTTTTGCCTATCACTAATTCATAATTATAGAACAGTCCTACTAGCTTGAAACCAAAAAGCCTGCATGAGTAAAAACCAAGTCTTTAAAACTGCCCTTACAGGAATGTTCTTTAAGGGAGTTATTAATGTGGCCACATAGTTATTTCAGAACTTAACTAAATCCCTTTGACCATAGCCCAGTAATACAGCCTCATTTACCTTTTATTTGAACTGCAGTATATGGTAAAACTGAATTGAAGTTGCATCAGACTATTTGTCACGGCTTCCTCTGACAACTTCAAAGTTATATCTACCTCAAAACAAGTTTCCAAGTCAGCAGGATGGAAGATATTTATGTGTGAAGAATGATGAAAATGTGGAATTCTATTGTAGTTTTGTTTTGGCTGTGGTTTGTATCTGGTCTTGATTTTCTTAGTTTTATATTTGAAGGCTTAGAAAGGGGAGATAGATCAGTAGTGCACTGACAGTGATTCACTAGTTACAAAATCCTGATAGAAGAAAGTTGAGATCTTGACATTGGAAAGAAATTCTTTGTAGATAGTGATTATAATATGCAGTGGTCATATGGAGTTTTACTTTCTGCTTTTGGTGACCTAAAAGTTTTGTGCAGTTATTTCAAGTTTACCTCCCTGTCCTTTTGAAAGTTTCCTCAGGGTTTCATTTTTATCACCTCACAGTATACTGCTTTTAGGCCAATGAAGAGGGATTTTAACAAAAGCAGGAAAGCAATAAGCCAGAACCAGCCTAGTTCTTAAGGAGGAGGTCTGTAGCTCTTAAACTTTGTCCCCCCCTGCAGACTTGGAAGGCAGAAGGGCGCTGGCTTGTTGTGTGGAGAGTCGGCTGGCTCTTTGCATGGAGAACTTGCATCAGCTTCAACAGCTACTCACATGGAGTAGGGCTCAGGAGCACAATGGGGAACATTTCCAGTCCTTCTTTCAGCCTTTTACCACAGATACCTTTGTGTTTATTTGTTCTTTAATAGACGAAGTGGGCTGGGCACTGTCAGTTTAAATCTTGGTAATGTTGTCTGGAGGAGAAGGGTAAGGAAAAAAAAAAGAACAGTTCTTTGCCACAGTTTCACAGGGAAAATTGCCTCGTCTCTGTAACCTTCTATCTGGCTTTAGCCAATGATAGCACTCATTTCAGGCACTCTAAAAATAACAAGCAAGCAAAATAGGGAAGAAATGCAATTATAGATACAAGTCTCAGCTTTTAAATGATTTTTAATAATAGTAGGTAATATAAGCATCTGTTTCCCAGATTTATGAAGCTCTGCTTTTCATGATACTTAAGAGTTTCAATTCCAAAATTGCTATGTAATAGACATAATATTTTGAAACAGCAAATCCACTGCACAGAAATGCTAGCCTAAAGGAAAAATGTGAGGGCAGGAGGAAGAGAAAGGAGGAAGATCCCAAATTGTCCTGCAACATCCAATATTGAATGACAAAAGAATCAAATGGCCTTTTTCCTTCAAATTAACATCTTGTGTCTGCAAGTGGTATTCAGTATAGCAATATTCTTTCACTGCTTTTTGATAATATTGCATGTTTAAAAATTCCTAATTTATTGCTATTTCTCAGTGTTTTCATAATGATGAAATGAAGAAGTAAATACAAGACAGAATGTACACACCAGGGGGAAAGCAGATTCCCTTGTGAAACATAGGGTTGATTTATTTATTTTGCTGCTTTTACTCCTGTTGTCAGGATTTGCTAGAGGCAAATGCCTCTTCAGACATGGAAATATGAAGGAGGTGGTAAACTATTCCTCCTGTGCACTGGAGTAGCTTTGGGTGTAGGACAGTGGCTCTAGCAGTGATGCTCTCCGTGTGGAGCAGGAGGGGGAGAAATGGTAATGCCCAGGTACTGGAGATGAGCAAAGTCAAGCAGAGAAGTGCCCTGTGAGTCCACAGCAAATCACTCCTAACTAGATTAACTGGGCTGGAAGACCAGCAGCAGGGACTTTACCCTGTAAAAATCTAGCTTGATACAAAGTAATACTATAATACACTTTTGTTTGGAGCATAGTCTTTATTATGTGTGTTCTTTACTATTTTACCTTGCCCTGAATGCCTTTTTTGTATTGTTTAGCTTAATTTGCTCTACTGCTGCCCTTTACTTATTAGCTGGATGTACACAATGATGCATTAGATTAGATAGATAGATGGATGGATGGATGGAATTAGAATACAAGACTATTTGTACTTCCTATTCTTTTTTCTGTTTCTTTCTCATGACAAAAAGTGAACAGTGGTCATCTTCAGAAGAATTACTTTATAGAGTGACTCCCTGCCCCCCAGGGGACAGAAAAAAGACACACAGACAATTTTAATGCAAAGGGAACATACCTGCCATGGTCCCTCAGCAAAACACACTGCCTGTGTCTGTGTCAGTACCACTGTGTCCAAATTAGAATAAGCATCTCACTCTTTGCATAAAACATACCCTTAAAAAGTAATGTTAATGTGCTGCTCAGCAGTCAGAGCTAATCTTCTTATGGAGATTGTGCTGAAACTAAACTGAGGGCCAAAGTAAATCAGGCTTTCATTTTTAATGATGAATGTTTCTGGAACAGAATGTATCAATCCCAGACAGAAATCAGAGCTGAGATGGAGATAAGGTCAAAAATGTGAATTAGTAACACTGGGGAGAGGAATGCTATTGGTGGAATGCTTCTTCTAAAAAAAAAAACAAAACAAAACCCACAAATAAAAAAAAAGTTCATAAAATTTCTGCACTATATTTGCACTTTATAAACAATCAAACTGAAAATTATGGAAACAAGGAGCCCGGAAACTTAAGAAGCCATGTCTTACTTTGGGAAACTTCCATGTGGGGCATCTTCTAACTCAGTGAAGAATTCCCAAGGCATTTGGGAATACAGATCTAAATAGTTCACTAACTCCCTGTAAATCCCCAAATTTAGGAATACTCCATATCCCACAATATTTTTGTATGTCTGTTCATTTCATGTCGTGCAACCGTCAAGATAGTTTTAGATGCCTGCTGTCACAGAGGGTGAAAGCCCTGAATAAAAATGGACAATTGCATCTCTCTGATTTCCAGGATCAGGTATCAGACAGCTACTGAAGAACTTTAGGCATTTATTTAAAGACTTTGATTTGAGACCATTTGATTTGAGTGCTCTGTTGAATTGGAAGTTGAAAAACCCCAGCTTAAAAAAGGAATTAAAACAAACACTTAAGTGTAGGGAAAAGGAATTGCCAAGAAGTTGACCTCTGCACTGAGAGAAACAACAGCCAGGACCTCCCTGTGCTGCACAGAGCTGGAGGAAGGAGAAGGAGCCCTACCTACTGTTTTCAGTTTCCATGGGGCAAAAAAACCACATGACTCAAGGGTGAGAAATAGGATGGGTTAGGGGTAGTTTCAGTTCACCATTTATGTAAGAAGAATCAGAAAATTTCTACATACATTACTGGCAGTGACAGTCTGCTCTATATACAATCAGCTAAAAACAAAAAAAAAAAGAGCAAGCTGATTGTCTAAGGAATTAATTCCTCATATGTCTTCTATTTTTATGTCCTCCTATTGCATAAACAGTACCATGTTTACCTCTTACTCTGTCATGTTTTGACGGTGCTGTCTTTCTTAAAACTTGCTGTTTGTCCTTCTCCACCTTGTCCTTTGTTTCCAGTGGCAGACCGATGAAGAAGAGGATGTTGAGGTATGGTTCTCTGAAAAAGCATGTCATCTCCTGTCTCCTGTGTGCTGTGACATCTAATTTCTAACTCAGTATGGACTGCTCAACTCCATCTGCTCAACTGGAACTATGAACCATGACATATTTCTCATACCTTTTTTGTCTCAGTCATAAAAAAGCATTTTTACAGTCAGCTTTAACCATATGCATTCCTGTCCTCTTGAATAAGGATATCCTTACTTGAGGCTTTGATAATTTTAAGTTTCCTCATTTCTTTTCCTTACTGTCTGTAATGTACTGCAAAATATCCCCATTACCCAAAACATCAGTGATCTAAATGTTATGGATATCATAAGTTACCTTGGGCTATGGATTACCAGGATAATTTCATACTCATTAAGCTGTGTAACCCCACCTGGTATTATTTTATAAAGTTTTCAAAAGCATCAGGATATAGCAATGTTAAGCAAATCCTAACTGTTTGCCTTGCTGTATAAAGAGAGAATGAGACACTTCATCATAGAGGTGAGCCATGGAGTAGTTCATGTATCTATCATAAAGTGTTCCTGAAGGTGATATTCTAGCTATATTCATAATAAAAGTTGATTGATTTGGGTAGCATCTTTTTTGCAATGCATTTTTAGTTCAGCATTAGAGCTTTCTTCAATTTGCTGAACATAAGCAATGTGGCTTAATGCTCACTGTTTCATAGTGGTGGTCATTTTCTCAACAGGCTGGGGTTTGGCCAGCAATTTATGGCAACATATGAAAATTAAGGAAATTAAATAAAACTTTTGGCTCTAGAGCTTCACCCGCAGTGATGGTTTGCTGTATAGCTTAGAGCATGGAAAGAAAATTACATTAATTTGCCTGTTTATGCCAACATGTAACTAACCTATGTGAACAGGAACTAACAGTTATGTGAAGGCTTTAGCCTTTGGAATATTTTGGAGATTGTATTGATTAGCTGAACAGCCCACTTTGTATAAGGGAGTAGTCTTAATGCAAAATGGCATGCCCTTGCATAGGAGTTTTTCTCTAATGTTGTTCTGTCTCTTAATTTCACATGTGAAACTCTAGCACTTGCATACTTTTCACATCAAAATGTTGCTAGCTAATCTTTTAACAAGAAAACAAACTTCTAACTATCAAAAATAGGTCTCATATATTTAGCTCAGTGCCTTGTAGGGATTATTGTTTTGCTAGTCAGTTAACTTGCTATCTTACCCCAAAAAGTCACTATGTTAAAATAGAATCATCTTATCATTGGTTTCCAGATTACTCATTTTCAGTTTGCAAACTTGATCAAAGCCCTGAAAGTAGGGCCCAGTCTTTTCTTTCAATTTACCATTCTCTGACAGAAAGGTTTGCAGGTTTGTATCCCTTTAACTGACTGGCTTGATATCACTAAGTGAATAATTAATGTTGTTTATTATGCAAAGGAAGAAGAGAGTGCAGCACTTGTCCTTTCATCTGTCCTGAATTAGAGTAAGAAAGATTAAAAGGAAAAACAAAACATATTTCAGTGTCTGATGCTGGGCTGATACGACGAGTGAGAGTAGCGAGGTTTATTATTATCTGTTGATGCCTGTTTGCTGTCAACAGGGTCGGTATTTCCTGCAGTCAGGGCTTTGTTTCCAATGTGCTTTGACCTTTCTGTAGATAAGAGCATAGTGGCAAACCAGCATCCAAGCCCTTAGGAAGCAGAGTCTGGGAAGGGAGAGCAGCCCAGCAATGATGCAAGCCCTTCTCCTTGGAAGGCACCCACCTCTGCTGCTCCCACCCGTTCCTAGGTGGTTGTTTTGGTCACTGCTGGGGCTGCTGCACACCCACACTGTGCATGCCCAGCCAGTGTAGCTGCTGTTGCTCATATAGTCGTGGTAATAGGGAAGCAGAGGGCAGACTCCTTCATCTCTTGTAAGGTTTTATTTTTTCTTCTGACTTCTGGCTGTAGTTTTTGTGTTTCGGCCATAAATAATTGGTCTGGATGTTTTGGGACCAGGGCCCTTTTAAGCATTAGTAGTAATGTGTATTAAAGTTACTTGTAGATAATCATGTTTTAGAGCAGTTTGAGTTTTCTGGGAAGAGAGGCAAGAGGGAAAGGTGTCTCTTCCTAGACCACTGCCCCCATTTTGCCTTGCTATTGAAAGTTGACTGTAGAGAAAAAAAAAGCAATTTCTTTTTTCTGTTGGGTCTCATGCTGTTCCTCTCAGCATTATGCCTGACCCCAGATCAGGCCCAGTCTGGATCAAAGGTTTCAAAGCAAGTCCTTACTTTGTACCTTTTACTCTCAGACATAAGGTCAAAATTTCAAAGCTCGAGCTAATGCATCTGTTCTTCCTCTGACTGTGTCTGCGCCCTGCTGTCACCTTCTTTCAGGTTTATTTCTGGTCACAGTGAATGCTCTGGGAGAGGAGCAACTGTTGCTGGGCTCTTTTGGGAATAGCTGTTCTCCAAACCAAGCCTGGGAGAACGCTTCTTTCCTTACAATTCGCAGTTGAGCCCCTGGCCTGTTGTCCATCCTGTTCTCAGTTGAAACAACAAATCCTTTTCCTCCTGCAGTCCGGCAAGTTCTCCAGCAGCTCTCCGCCCTGCCAGAGCCAGCCCCAGGGCCTGCAGTACGCCGAGGATGCTGCCGAGCACGAGAACATGAAGGCGGTGCTGAAGACCTGCTCCGCGGGCGGGGACAGCACCATGGCGCTCGGTGTCCGCACTCGGAGCCGGGCCAGCCGAGGTAAGCGCCAAAAGTTCCTCTTGGCCACATTCCTTGTGCTATGGTAGCCACACAGTGGCCCAAATGTGGGTCATGTCCCCCTTGCCTAGCACTCACAGCTGAAAAAGTGAAAGGGGAAGGAGAACATCGCAGTGGTGTTTCCATGATAGAAGTGATTTGAGGCATGGGGATGAAGAAGAAATTTCCTGAAGTTTCAACACATAGATCACAGACAGAGTAGGGGTATCAGGAATCCAAGCCTGCAGAAACTTTAAATTCTCCTTGCATGATAGTGGTGACTGCCCATTAACACCCCAGTTCTTGTTCTTATCATGAAAGCAAAATGGGCCATCTGGAGAATCCAGGATGTGGTTTTCTCTTTATTTTCAATAGAAGCAAGTAGAAAGTAGCAATTCAAATAGAAGCAATTAGAAAGTAGAAATTCAAATTCAAGTGAAAAGACCTTGCAGCATTTTATGAATGGTTGGGGAGAGATTGGGGAGAAAATGGGTAGGAAAAAGGTGATTTGTTTTTTAACCACCTCCCTGCTAAACTGCAAAGGTAATGGGTACTCGCTTTTGTCTTCCCCTCATCGCTCCCATACTTGCAATACATGGAAGATGGTTTTGGAATAAAGATGATGGACTGAAATTCAAGTCTTCACTTTCTTCTCTGGTATTTCTACCCTTCATATCTGGATATCTTACACTTCCTTGGTTTTTTTTTTATACTACTGATAGCACATCCACAGCATCCAACGCTAAGTCTGTGTGTATGTAGTTTACTAAGGCTTAAAACCATGATCCTGGCTAATTCAGAAGTTTCACAGCCCCAGTATAACAAGCCAGTCAGCTAACTAAAGTACGAAAATTAAATAATTCAAGGTGCACCACAACAAGCTAAACAGCTGAAGTAATCCACTGAATGCTGATGAGGAGAGTGTGCTGAGTGTAAGAGTCAGCTTGTGTTCACCAGAAGAGCAGCAGAGGCAGAAGATGGGTGAACCAGACAAGAGCTTGTCAGGAGCACTGTTGTAATAGAACTGCTCCTGAAAAAGCAAGGAGACGAGGCAGCCAAGTAAAGGCCTAATCAAAGCTGTTTATGGACTTCAGGGATGTGATGTAAAATAGCCTTGTTGGTGATTTCTTAGCTGCTTGCAGTTGTACCACATCCACTCTTCTGCAAAGCCACTGTCAGAGTTCACACTGCATACTAGCCTTCAAATGATTTAAAAAGAAAATGCACACAGAACAATAGCCGGTAGTGGAAGAACCCAAAGATGTGTTACACAATGCTCTGTGGGGTAAGGAGTGCCAGGGCCTTGGATTTGGGAATATGGCTCACTTGTTTGTTTGTGGTTTTAACCAAAATTGCTTTCAGCTCTTCAGCTTGCCAACAGCTCTTCCACTCGCAACAAAGCACACACAGTCACACCAGGACACATACAACTCTGTGATAAGAAGGTGAATTCTTCATTGTGAAGGGGACAATACCTGTCAAACCACACTTTATGCCCTCCAGAAGAGCCCTTTGCACTAGGTTGTGATACAGATGCTCAGAAATTGTTGTCTTTCTTTCAGTACAGAAGGACCTGTGTTTCCGATTTGCATCAATCTCTAAAATGTGCCATGTCTTCTAGTGTCTTTGTTATAGGAGCAGAGAGAAACATGGTCACGCAACACTATCCATCCTTGGCTTATAGGCAGCCTCTAGCAGGCATTTGCCCCTTGTGTGGTCAAGAGCAAGACACCGAGGCTTAAAGGAATAGAAAATGTGTATATAAGTATATATATATTATAATTGTGTTTGAGCTCTTGGCTCTCTGTTGGTGCAGCAAAGAGTCTAGCCTATTATTTAGAAATATTCTCCATTAGGCAGATTCTTCTTTTTTGGTCAAATTGTAGTCAGGATGACTGAGCTGCCTGCTGTAATTTCCCAAAAAACCCAATTGCAAAACCAAAGTGATGCAAGAGACTTCCTCTCTTTTTTTCTCCTAATTTGTCTTGCTGGACTTTTCCAGGCCGTATCGGTTCATGGAACGCTGGCAACGACGATTCCCCGAACGCAACGGATGACGCCGCGGATGAGATCATGGATCGCATTGTCAAGTCCGCCACCCAAGTGCCAAGCCAGCGAGCGGTGCCTAGAGAGAGGAAGCGGTCACGAGCAAATAGGAAGTCATGTGAGTATAAGGCTATTAAATCCCTCAAAATAAGGGAATGTGCAAATATTTATGGAGATTGGTGTAGGAACCAGGCCTTTGGTAGGCAGACATGCATTGGCAGTGGCTTGAGTGTGTGCTGATGATTGGCTTGTGTTGCTCTTACTATTTATTGTATAAATGGTGTTGTATGCAGTGGGTGACTCTGTCTTCTACAGAACTTGAAATGTCCTTAGCAGAATGAGAAGAATGATTTATGGTGATTTATGGCAGTACTTACGCATAACTAGAGAATTCAGATCAGGACCTCAGATGGAGACTGCTTAAAATGCTGTAACCTACTGTGAATGGCATAAAGATTAATAGTTGTATCTGTAGCTGAACTTGTTCATAAAGCAAAACGTAGTTTGAGATGTTTCGCCTTTTAAAATCTTTCTCTCTCGTGCTGTATGCTATCTTTCCGCAGCCCTGAAAACAAAATGTCTACTGCTGCTTGGCTGCAAAGTGGTTGTAGAGGAGTTTAACTTCCACTGGGAAGAAAAGGTAGCACATTTATAAGGTGGTCTTTCAATGGTGTAGTGTGGCCTTGGGACTGAGCTGCGGCACCCAAGTTTGAGGCGTTTGGTTTGAGGCAATGGTTTAGTAAATCCATTGTTTAAGAGGTGATGAACTTTCTGGGTTTGGTTTTTTTTCCCTCATATACAGAAACCTGTGCAAATACTATGAGAAGGATAACTACCCAAAGAATGTAAGATTTTAGTGTTTAACGTCATTAACTATATGTGGCTTTTTGACTACCTTTCCATCCATTTTTTTAGCATTTCTGGGAAGTTAGGACAAAGAGGAGACAACAACAGTGAGTGAAAAACGACACAGATTTTCTTTCTTGTGGAGTTGTTCTAACATAATGGGTGATCAAAAACATTTGGTATTTGCTATAAACTAGCATGTGCTGAAAGCATATTCACTTTTCCCAATATGCTAAGAAAGGAACTTATGCATGTGGCAAGAGCAGAGGCAAAGTGGACACTCTGGTTAGATGAGCCAGTCTCTAAACAAAGAAAATGAGCTGACACTGGATTGTCTGTCGTACTTTCTGTCATACACTGTGCCTTACCTCTTTCTGGCATCGCCTGCTGCTACCCACTTCCCCACACAGTTCTGGTGCTCTGCACGTGCTGACTGCTGCAGTTGGCTTGTGCATATCAAATAAATCTCCTGTATGTTTGCCTATTTCCATGCTTTATCCCTAGTTCCATGGTTTATCCCATGCTAAAGTATTTCCTCTGTTGGCAACACTGTCTTCATCCACACATATACCAAAACCTCTTATTCCTAATTTTTGCCGGATCGTTTTTTTCCCAAGGAAGCACTTGCTGCAGAAACAACAAAACAGGATAATGATAATAAAAATACTATGTTATTTTCCAATGGAACTGTCTTTTATACTCAGTAAAAACATTAACAGGGATTAAACATTCAGTAAATGTTTAGGCTGGGACTGATTTCCATTGTAATTAATCATGATAGAATCCAGCTCTTGTGCTTGTTTGTTCTTCAAGATCTGGATGAGACTTAAGTGGATTAAAAGACAGTTTCAAAACAAACATACAGTTCACAAGTTTAATGTCCCTTTTAGCTGACATGTGCAGAAGCAGGGAAGGAGAATATCCTAACTGAACAGTTTCACTCTGATAGATAGTCAATATACTTGAATGATGAATTAAGTAGTTTATCTTTAAAATACACTCAGCTGGACTGATAATATGACATCTCCAGGAAATGAATAGAGATCAGCCCTTGCTAATGCATGATGTGAGTTAAATAAGCAGAAGATATTCTAGTTAGAAACACATAAACATGTAAGAAAGTAGATTTTAGGCGTATCTCAATGATATAGATTAGCAGAAACTATGATATTTATTACCTGTAGAGCAAAGAGACCCTATTATCTGATAGGTTTGATTCATCACCTTCAATCTTCAGACTCCCATACACATCTTTTGCCTTTTGCCATGATCTTGGTATTCAATCTATTCAAGGACATCAAAGAGAAACTCACTTGAAAGGAATTATTTTCCTTTTGCATCATATTGTGTACATCTCATTGCTTTCAGTGCACAACTGGAAAACTTGTCAGGCTTACTTAGGATTCAGCAAAGATTTTAGTGAGCATGACCTGATACACATGGTTTTTTAGCAAAATCAGAAACCCAAAATATTTATGGGCAGTTGCACTAAAAAGGTTTGCTGTGCTTCCACTAGAAGGTTCTCATGGGCAAGGGTTTTTTTTCCCATAAAAAAGACAGTAAAATGTGAAGTTTAAAAAAAAAAACCACACTAAACCAAACTAATTACTCAAGTCATTGATAGCTAGAGGGAAACAGAAATAGGTTTATGTTAAATTCAGGAAATTGTTGCAATAGTAAAATAAGACATCTTGACATGTACATTTGAAGCATTTTACCTTTTGTGGTTGTTGACCAGTGTGACTGTAGCTGGTATGGAGAGAGCTTGGTTAGGGCATAATGATGTAGAAGAGTTTGAAAGTTCAGGGTAATCATCAGAACTATTAAAATGGGAGGAGGAATAAAGCAGGGAGTCATCCAATGAAAGATGATGGAAATGTCTGTATCTGTTAGTTGGAGATAGGAAGGGTCACTGATAAATCAAAGTATGAATAGTAGGAAGGAGTTTGTTTAGTGGGAGCTGAATTGAATTATAGAAATCTAAGGTGCATGGTAAGTGCATAACAACTGGGTTCCTGTGATGATCTGGAGAGATTCTGTGCTAGACCTTTACATAGTAGAAAATTTTCAGGATAAAATTTGTCATTTAGAAGTACTGTAATCAACTGGAAGTCACTATTTTATGACAGGTGTTCAGTGACCTGCCTGCCAGATATACTAGAATGGCATTATATCTGAGAAAATAACATTCCAGTTGTATTTGTTCATCAGAAAGCCACAGGACTGAATGAGCCACAGAAACTGGAATGCTCTGTCGCTTTCTCAAAGTGATCATTCAAAGACAGCTTCAAAGGAAGTTGCCATGGGAAGCTTCTGCTATTTTTTTTTCTCTTACATTTATATTCTGTGTGTAAAAAAATAGCCTCCAGCCGCTAGAGATGTCCGTTCAGCATGTCTTAAAAGCATAAAAATTAAGTTGAAAATATACTGTTTCTGTTCTTGCAGTCTGAGGGCAGCTTTCTGTGACAAGGTTTTCTATAACATTTCAGGGACATGTTCAACTTAGCAATGAAATAAAGATAATATAATTAGGATTGTTTGGTTCTCTGGTATGTTTAGGAAAGCCTTCACAAATGATGCCATAACAAACAATAAATGCAAGGGGAAGTTGGGATAAAAATTTTTAGGAATCACTCTACATGATATTCCAAATTTCATGAAGACTGGCAGTATCATCCATAAGATACAACGTTTTACTTATGTATATTTAATTAAAGGGCCTCCCCAAAACTCCATAATAGCAAATAGGAAGATACTACTGTTTTCTTTCTTGCCCACGCTGTCTATTTAAATATAAATCCCTTAAGGGAAAATCAGTCTTGTCAGGATTAGACTCTTGCTGTGGTGCCATCTCTGTGTTGGTCTCACTGAACTGGATGAATCTGTCTCAGGAGAATGATACAATTCCTATGAATCAGCATCAGGAAAAATCATACTCCAGTTTATTAAACTTGAATAGGCATAGGGAAGATATTTGCACTAATTCTAGCATATGCTGGGCAACACTTGTGAATGCTTGGAAATTGAGAGCAACGCTTGTGAATTCCTTAGAAATAAATAGCCAAACAGGGCTATTTATTTTGAAGGACACAGCTCTTTAAAGATGGCTTGACTGTGCAGCACTGTTTGCATCTAGATCTTCATCTGACTCTGGATGATGAACTATAATGTAGGGCCTGGGTGTGGCTGGTAGCACAGTGATGGTTTTATCAGATGCTGCTGGAGACACTGCATGGGGACAGCATAGAGTGAGAGGCTTGTTTTCCTACACATTGTTTTATCTCAGCGTGTCTCTGTGTGTGTGCACACATTCCTGTTACTCTTAGATTTTATTAAAATTTAAAATCTGCTTTAGATTGGAGTTAGAAACCAGGGTTTGGAACATACAGTAATTGAATTACAATTTAATTTGGTATTTGAGTGAGATAACTTGTCAAACTGATTTGTGATGTTTAAAATAGACAGACATGATAATGCCTTGTTCTTTTATCAGGCTTTGAAATCATGTGCTAGCCTAATAATACACCCCATGACAGACCCTTGAGGTATGGAAACATCTCATAAGGATTTATTGATTTATTTGCAATGGCTTGCAGGAAGTAACAAATAGTTACAAATCATGATGCAGAAATAGGTCTGAGGCACCACTCAAGTAGGTGTTGAGTAGGAATATATAATAGGAATTGAGTCAGGCTTACCTGAATCCTAGACAAGTAAACTCAGGGCTGGTGGATTAAATTTAACTACAGAACATCCTAGGTCAGGTATTTCATGCTGTAAAAGTGAAATAGGAATCAGCCTGGTGTCATCAGGTGCTAAAATGTGGGGAAGAGCTCTGCCAAAGGACCAGGCATGGAGACCAGCTTTAGACAAGTTTTAGTACCACATGCAGTGCTGCTTTGGAATAAACATGTTGTAAGCAAACAAAGTACTACATGGGACACTGTTTGAATCCAAAGGTGCATATTTTTGTTTAAGCATTCATAGGGTGCATTATTTAACTTTTTCTTCATATTTTCTTTGTTATTTTCATTTTTTTTCAGTTTCATGTCTCTTGACTTACTTTTTCTGGCTTTGAAAATGTACAGAAGTGCCAAAATACCAGGAGGGAGACTGTTATTCTGGTATTTATAGCCTGACTAAAAGGAGGAGTTAATGGAAATTATACTTTTAAAGAAATGAAAACCTTGCAAGAAGAAGAAAGACTCTATGAAATGCTTTAAAGGCAAACTACTTTGAATTTGCAATTAATTATTTAGGATTTGAGTAGCTGGATCCTATCAGGAGTTAGAACATGGGACAGAGTAAGCTAGTTAGTGATGCAAATTTAGGAACTGTTCTTTTTGTTTAGAAAAAGTAAATGTATGATTGATGGTATTCAGTATCAAAGTCTGTTTGTCCCTACACAAAGTGCTGAGCCTTCAAAAGGACAATACATGGTTTAAAAAAACGTAATTATTGAGTGAAAACAGAATGTGAGATAAAGCACTTAGACCTCTGGCAGCTGGAAGGTTATCTCCTTTAGATGCCAAGATAGCTTGAGTCTTGGATGCCTTTTAAGTAATACTTCCATCCTTAGGATGGCAAAATCTTTGCAAAAGTAGGAGAATAAAACTCCATGATCAACAATAAATTAAAACAAAACCAATGAATTTAAATTATTAATAGCAGTTCATAAATTAATAATAAATCAAGTTGATCACAGTAAACTCTAGAAATTGATCTGTCTGATCAGGGTGAGGTCCCTGTAGTCCCCTGTCTCATCTGTGCCAGAGGCCAACATCAACAGCTGCAGGAGAACAAACAGGGGAGGTAGAATCATAGAAGCACAGAATCATTCAGGTTGGAAAAGACCTCCAATTCCATCAAGTCCAGCCTTTGACTAAGTACCATCATACCTACTGTTCTGTTGCATAACCATTAGCCATTAGTTGCATAACCCATAGGACTTACCATGAGTTTTGATAGTTATAAATTTATTTAAATCTTAGGCTGAATAGCTGGTTCCATGTTTTCAGTTTTTTCTGTTGTAATTTATGGCATACATAATCGTGATTGTTGATGTCAATACCATTTCTAAGTTGGCATACATTTATTTATAAGTGTTCAGTTTCTCTTAACAATGTGTATTAGGGGTTTTTTTTAATAGCTTTCTTTTAAGGTATCTGATTTTGATAGATAGGCATAGACATTCTACTTTTTGCATGTTCAAATGTATAGTACCTATATATTTTGTTGGCAGTCTCCATGAGTTTCAGACCATCTCTCTCATACCTGAGGGTTTAAGAGTGTTTGCCTGGTCCTAACACTGTAGAGAGAACTTGCAATCATCCTGTACAATTCTACATCACATAGCCTTCTAAACAAAAGGGTTTTTGAAAGGCTGGTTTAAATATCTGTTTAAAAAATGGCTTGTAAAAGAGGCTTAAATTAATTTTCCACTCACTATTTTAGAGGAATCTGTGAGTCATTTCTAAAACGAGTATTATTCTGATAGAAATTTTTTCTTTTGGGGCTCCTAGCCTCAAACTTTCTGACTGAAACAGCTTTTTTTTTTTTTTTTTTTTTTTTTTTTTTTAATAGAGGTCACATAACAAATTCCACTATTAGAGATTTTGTGGACTGTAGTATTTGCTTAAAATTGGGCAGCATTTTTGTAATACATCAACTGAAAAAGGGATGAGAAGTCATTGCATTGATGTGGGAAGTCAGAATTAAATATACCATGTTTACCAAAATTACATATATTTTCTCCCTGTTGATTTCACTTCACAGGGAGAAGAGAAATCCAAACACCACACAGACATTCACATGTACATGCACATTACAACCCAAGCGCACAGGACGTGGTGTAGGAACAAGGAGACAACTGCTGCTGCGATGGGTGGTCCCAGGTGGTTTTAGAGTAGCTGTCACCTCATGGCACTAAGTGCCTGTCCAGGTGAAGCCAGTGTCCCCCCAGGATCTGACAGCATAGGCAGACCATCCTTGTGCTGTGTCTCCAACATCGAGGGAACCAAATGAAACTTCCCATGGGCTTCTAGAGAAGGATTTCCAAGTGCTGGAATCTCTCCGGCCATCTCTTCTTAGCTAAGTGGCACATCCTTAATTTCAGGAGAGAGCAAGCTGAAGGTAATGCAGGGGAGACTGGCAGGAGATGAGCAGCTGATAAAGAGCAAGTGCTATTATAAATAGGATGAAAAGCTGTTCCTGTTCCCTGGTCACAGCATATTGGCATTGACATTTTCTATATAAATACCATTATGGTGCACAGTTTTGCTACTTTTTCAGCTGTAGTTCTGTGGGAAGAAGAAATAACTTTACTCCATTTGTTTGCATCTTGCAGGAGTTACAAATAGTTGTTTTCACTTTTGCCAGTTTGCCATTCACTGCATCAGTGGATTCATCTCATTGCCCTCTGATTTTATTTTAATTGAGGTATTTTAAAGGTAAAGGCTTTTGAATACTTGTCACAGGATTCATTCTCAAAAGTAGGATACCTAAGTTTTAAGTATTTTAAAAATATGGATAGTTGAGTTGCACACCATTAATCCAAAGTTGATAGGATAAGTATTTTGTTTGCTTTCTCTCGGTATTAGAGCGATTTGCAAATTTTTCTCCGGTCAGTAATTTACTCCTTATTTGCATCATCCTTCCTTCCTGAAAGATCATGTCTTTCAGCATCCTAGTAAGAGCTCGACGGCAGTGAGCTGCTGGCTGACAAAATCACTGAGTTCTTCTGCAAAGCACCTCGTCTGAGAAGGAGAGAAGGCAGAGAGGTGCGGGGCAGCTTTCCTGGTGCCTTTCTAAAGCCGGGCAGCAAACAAACACCATCCCCTGCGCGGCTTTCCAGAGCCTGGCGCTGCCACGGCTGCCCAAGGGAGCCCTCTGCTGCCACCAAGGAGACCAGCAGGAGCGGCTGGGAAGGCAGGGATTCGCTTGGACACCAGTGTCAGAAGTGTTTGCAGGGAAGGCTCTCTTAAAAGATGAACAAAAATGTTTCACAAAAAGCTGTTTTGTGTTTATCTTGCCCCAGCACTATGGCCAAGAAATATATATATTTCTCTAGGCAGAATAACAATGGAAATTATACTTCTAAAAAAATGAAACCTTGCAAGAAGAAGACTATATAAAATGCTTTAAAGGCAAACAGCTTTACTGGGAAGGCAGGGATTTGCTGATTAGTTAGTGAATTTACAAGATTGTTTTGATCACAGTTATTTTTCATCTGATGGGCTCACAGAGAGGATGCCTTTTACTGTTTTATTCCCCAAGATGGATTCCTAACGGGAATAATTAATTTGCATTCCACAGAGCCCAGGTGCTCAAGCTTAGTCAAACTTCAAGAGACATCTCTGTGTTCAGAGCCTGATAAACCCCTGTAGTGGGTAATTTTAAATTCCAAAGGAAAGGTAAAGGCTGCAGGCCTTAAACACTTTCATTAGATGATTTACTTTTTGTACCCCATCTCCCACAGGTTGTCCAACCTGTGCATTGTTAATGCATAGACTGGTCTTGAAAACAGTGTGTAGTGACTCAGTCATGACTCACTATATACTCAGTCATGCAGCCTTGGTTGCTGGTGAGCTTTATACTCTTGATGCTTTACCTATTATTAGTGGAATCACTTCTGACTGGTGAAGTTAAGTGGGAGAAATTATGAAAGAGGTGGCAGCAGGATTGCTTTTAATAGTAACTCTTCATAGTGGAATTCATGTAAATTACAGGGATTTTGTCACAGAAGGTGACAAGGAAGGAGTTTTCCTTTCAAGGAAGGAGTTAAATCTTCTTTTCTGCTTTACTGTTGGGACTGTGTAAATGATGATCTGTGAAATACATAAAGTTGGAAACTTTAACAATTTCAACTACATATTAAATATTACTTTGAAAACACATATGCTCTTCATGCTGCCCAGGTTCTCTAAAGCAATTACTTTTTGTTCCCTATAACGTAAGCCACCTGGAGATGAAAAAAGCAAATTTAGCTTTCCTTATGAAGGGCCAGTTTGTCCTTTCCTATTGCTAGATTCCTCTTTATGTCACAGCCACCATAAGTAACACCCAAAGGTGGTTGTGACCTAATAAATTTCTTGTTAGGAGAGAGTTGTGCCATCCATGAAGTGTTAACAGGACCCAAAGCAAAGCTGCAGGATAATAATACATAATAATGTGTTAGTTCCCAGAGCTTTCTATGTGCCTGACCCAGACAAAGACATTTCAGTTGTCTGTGCCTCTCCAGAGAAGTGTGTGATATATTCCAAAAATTCACCTACAAATCTCTGTAGGAAATTCGCTACACATAATGTTACAGCATTTCTATTAAGCATTTAGGCCTACTCATATTAAGCAATGATCTATGCATAATTAAACATAACTTTTATAGACAGTGGCATAAAAATATGACAAGAATTAACAGAAGAAAATATGAGCAAGACTGTCTGGATTGAACTTTTGAGTTGCAAATTGCCATTGCTGGACTCGCTGTAATAAAGTCCAAGACAATATGTTAAATGTAAATATATGAAAACATAGACTTAAGTGTGCAAGCTGGATGTGGATAGGTGACAGAAAAAAAACCCTAAGCTACATTAAATGAAATGATGAAGCTGGCCTGTATTGAGTCTTCTAATCTGCCCTTCCTGCTGTCCTCACTGTGTAATTTCTACCACGTGGAATTTTCTTCATTCCAAATCAGCAACTTGCTGCTTTACCTTTGCAGCTGGGACCGAGGGAAAGTTCTGTGGCTGCCACATCTTTGTAGCAGGAATGGCACTCATTCTGTGACTGCCTGAGCAGGAGAATGGTCACTTCTATTCTGCCTTACAAGTGACTCACACAAATGTAGACACACGTGCCAAAAGCCATTGCAAATGAAAGAATAAATGGCGCCAGCCAGACTGTTCTTTACTGTTTGTTGAATCTTTAAAAAGAAAAAAAAGTAGGGAGGAAATTAGAAGTGCTATTTGCTCTTTAAAGAAACAACCAAATCCTAGATAATTATATTCTCTGACAAAGCTATGCTTCAGGAATTACTCTTTTTTAAAAACATTTCCAGCCTAGTGCGGGGGCTGTGTATCTCCAAAGATTTTGACCCAACAGTTAGAGTCAAATTCATTGAGTTCCTTATAAGCACACTGCATTCTGCCAGGATATCAAACAGAATACTAGATTTCATGATTTTAACAAATAATATCATACCCTTGTAACCCCAGAAAAACAACATTTAGTTTCTTGGTTATGGGATCTCAGCAGGCTTTGCTTGTGACAAGAGTAAAAGTTATTTTCTCTCTGTTATGTTTCTTTAGCAAATGTTTTAAAAATTGCTTGAAGAACCTAAAAGGTCATTTGAAAGTCTTATTTTTATTGTCACTGCCTCCAAAATACATTCCATAACTCAGTTTAATGTGATCTGCAGCAGGCCAAGAGTTTTACAAGCCAAGATATTATGTCTAGTCCAGTTAGAAAGATGACAAAGTTCAGTGAAGCAGGGAGAGTGAAGACCTAGGTTGAGAAATGTAATTTTGCATTGTCTATAAAACATGGAAGGAAAATATCTCCCTGCATTCAGTTTTGATGACAGAAGATGTTCATGACCTAAGGTAGAGGAACCCTACTAAGCTTTATGAGAACATAGAGGAATGACTGAGGACATCTGTGTAACAGAATGTCAAGATAAGGTTCACCCACCTCTCATAGCAGTGTTTGCTCCTGTGGATAACTCAGCCTTCTCCTGGTTTCATCACCAACAGCCTTTATATTCAACAAGTCAGTGCAGAGAACAGTGGGGCTGGAATTTATGTTACTATGCATGCTGCACCCATCCACTGTATCTTCAGATGAGAAAATGTACTGTAATTTGTGCATATTAGAAACAATTTTTATATAAAGAGACCCTTTATTAAACTACTTTCATCTCCCTAAGTACATAATAGTTCAAACACTAAGTGGCTTCATTTGTGTCAGACTGGCCTGTTGCATTATAGGGTTAAGAATTCCCTCATTTGAGTCTGGACCATGGTTCTGTCAGCTGTTATCCTTCCAGTTGCCTGTTGATAGTGGACAGCTTTAATCTTGCCAGTAGCCACAGTATATTGCAGTATTTGGCCCCACATGCTTAGTTTACACAATTCAGCAGCCATCATTTTTTATGGGAATCATTCTGTCACTGAAAATATTCTTCACATCTTTGCTTTTTATTAGCTTCTTGACAATCTCATTACGACCACCAAAGTTCTGCATTGTTTGGAGCTCTTTTTTCCTCTTTTTTTTCTTTTTTTCATTTTTCCTGCTGGAAATTTCCTGCTTAATACCATAAGTTACTGTAATATTTTAAACCCAAGTTATCATTCTCTGTATTAAAAGACAGCTAAGTTAGAACCTAGGCTTGTTTAATTACAGCTGTGTATGTCCCAGCAATTCATTGAGTATTGTCATTCCTACTTGTTTTGCAGTGGCACAAAAAGTACAAGTGTGGGGTTGGTCTCCAGACTTCTTGTGTGAGTCACACAGCAAACCCAGAACAGGGGACTCATCTTTACCACCTGCTACATACAGGATTTCTTTTCTTCAGTCATCAAAGGGTTAATACAGAAGGATGTCAGTCTAATACTTTAGTGTGGTTCATAGGTAGGCATCTGGAGATTCAGAGACTTATCTTGTTTAACATAAAGAAGACTACTTGCTTTTCCGTGAAGATGGTTTCTACCACGGTATTTTAACTCCTAATTATGATTTCTGAATATAAACTCCTGTAGTTTACTTCAAAGAAACATACACATTATTGTAGATCCACTTGGCTTTTCCTAGTAAACTAGTAATTCTCTTACTCAGGCTGATGGAGGAATTTAAACAACTGTATTCTGCTTGGTAGAATTTACAGAGGCACTTCTTTTCCTTTCAATTGTTAGACTCTCAGCTCAATTATTTGTGCAGTAGCAATTGTACTGACCTAAAGAAGGTTGTTCTAGATTTATTTTATCATAAATAAGAGCAAGATTTAGCTTAGTCCAATACCTAATCAACGTTAGCAGAGTACATCAGTTCCTGTGAAATGTTTACAAACAGGCATAACAATTTGTTCTCTTCCTGTCTGACAGGAAAAAAATAGCTTTGTTTTACAGTAGTTACTGTGCTCAGTTTGAAAATGTGAGTGAGTGAGTGAGTGAGTGAGTGAGTGAGTGAGTGAGTGAGTGAGTGAGTGAGGTCTGAGAGATGTGTGGGGGATGTGTGTGAGAGCAGTCCTGAATGCATTTGGTTTGACACTTCCACAGAAGTGTCTAAAACATGGAAATTCGTTCCACATTTGGTTTTCCAGCTCACTTGTGTATCAGTGGGAAGATGAAATGTCATCTAGAAAGCCACCCTGGGACATGGTTTGGTCCCCTGTGGTTTTTAGCATGACACTATTGTCTGGTAGCCAAACAAGCTGCAGTCCATGTTTGCCTGTTGATGTCACAGAGGGTAAGAAAAAAAGCATTCAGGGGAGAGGCAATGCAGGCAGCTGAGCAGGTGAAATACATACAGAAATCTTTGGGTTTAATATGACAGAAATGTTTCTACTGCAACTTTCTTGGATTTTTTTTCTTCCACTCCTGATAGAGTTCATTTTGATATAGAAATAAGCATTGGGTGATTCACTGGGACCTTAAGATCCTAAGGTATTCCACAACATATGTCTAGAAATTACTACTTATCACCATGGACATTTTGAATATCAAATCTGAGAAGCCAGAAAGAGTGCCAGTGATAAGAACTGACTCAAAAGTCCTGTTGGCTATTCTTTACCAAGGAGACCAGAGCATTTTCTGAAGTTGTTTCTCTTCTGGTAGTACTTTTTGGTCTTTCTTAAACTTAGCTTTGTCCATTTCATTTAACTTTGCAGTGTTTTAAGCTAAGTATTGGTAAACTTGGGAGATGTTGCTGATCAGTATTGTAGGAAAAAGTGGGTACCCTAAAAGGCTGTCATTTAGACCCCTGGTGGTGTTTAATAATACAGATAATCTAGGAGAAAGGAGTGAGCTTTGAAAAAAAGTTTTCAAGTAAGGGTTTGATAATGGAGGAACTAGAAATGTGGCATTCCCAGCTCATTTGATTAACCTGAGTATCTGATGAAACTGGTTTGACAATCAAAAATAGATCCCATTCATTCAACCTGCATGGTATCAATTGTTCAGATATGCCATATTCTTCCTTTATCTTATCCCCTTGTTTTCTATGCCAATCCATTCCCTTCTCTCACTCCTTCTCAGCCCTTGAGTGTGACCACCCAGTTTCAGTTACATGGACTGAATATCTCAGTAAATGAGAGATCTTAGTTGTGCTAAATGATGCAAGAACTCCTTGCACTCTTTGTAATTGGTTTCTCTAAGATAAGTTTCCTATAGAGTTGACTGTTTCTAAGCTTCAAATATATTCTGTTCAATTTTAAGTCACTGTTTATGCTTTGCATGCAGCTTAAACTTCTCAATGTGCATTTTGTACTTGAGGAACATTAAAGTGTGAACACCCCACTTGTGTCTTGAATTAAAGCCCATCCACCTGAAAATCACCAGCAAAACTAGGAGGACACTGATGCTCACTGTGTGCAGTCACACAGTCACTTGTTTCTGAATAAAAAAGACAATCACAAATGTTAAAACTCTTGTCAGGGCTAGTGTTCAGAACACTCTACGGAAAATTAAGAAACAAGATTTTGGCTTAGATTTACCATTTAAATTCAGCTAAAATGCTGCAAAGATGACACAAATGGCAGTAGGATGGGGGAACATTACAAAAGAAAGGAGATGTATGAAAACAGTAGTTTTAATGATTTTAATAAACTATAAAGTGGTCATTTTTATAGTCTTTTAACTTTGGAGGGGAGGGTTTTACAAATTTAAAGAGTATCAAAGGATTTAACAGTGATAAATTCAATAGATCCCTATAAAGATCCCAAAGCTCTTTTAAAAATTCTTATGAAATTATAAAATAATAGGGCAGATGATACTTTCTATGGACTGAAAATCAACTGATAGAATTTCAGAGAAAAAAGAATGTCTTAAAAAGCTGGGTTATTTTCCTTAAAACTTTTTGTTGACTAAATGTCAAATGACAAATGTATTTTTGCCTGGCTGTTTGGAGTTGTTGATGATCCCCTAAATTTGCCATAGGGCATTACTCAGTGTTTCTTAACTTGAGGCCCTAAATAGATAGCAACTTTTGATTTGATTCAGCTTGCATGTTAACAGGGGTTTTTTCTGCTGAAAGTCCTGTGTAATTGTTGATTCTAATTGTTTGCATTTTCTTTGTTGTTTTTTGTTTTCTTTGGTTTCTTTTTGGTTTTTTTTGGTTTTTTTTGTTTTCGCTGCTTTTGGAATTCATGACTGTGCAGTGAGAAGGACACTAAAGAGTGGGCTAACACCAGAAGAAGCCAAAGCACTGGGCCTCATCAGCACTTCTGAGATGCAGGTTTGACCCTGATCCCAGAGGTGGCAACACGAAGAGCCGTTCCTCTGAAGCACACAGGCTGGCAGCCCTTCAGCGTGGCATTGAACTGCCAGCCTCCTCTGCTGCTCCCAACATCCTATCCTCTGTTAGTTCAACTTTAATAAGCAACAAAAAGCAAAACACCACATCCAGGGCAGAAGAAGGGTGTGCCACAGCTCAGCATGACATCCAGATGGTAACTGAGGAAGTGTTTTGAGTGTTCCTAAGTGAAAGCACATGGCTTCTTCTTCTCATGGTGTGTTGATGTGGGAAGGAGGGGGCTCTCTAAGTTATCTGTCATTATGTGAGCTGTGTTTACGTTGGCTTTCCTTGTGCCCTGTTTTAGTCATTGTAAATGTATGGTGTTCTGTCAATGCAAGGAACAGTCCTTAAAGAGGCAAAATAACTCCTGTTACAGCAACCCAAATTTTCCTCAAGCAGATTCATTAAGCAAAGATGCACAGTCTGTGCAGCCCTGTGGTTTGTTGTGTTTTTTTAGTATTTTGCCTCCAAAGAATGTAAAAATGTATGTGTACCTTTGTATATGTACAGAATGAATGTGTGGACATGTGTGCATGTATCTGTACATATGCAGTCATGGTGTGAAATCATGCTTTTGCTGAAGCAGCTGGACCATGATTTTCACTGTGGGGCCTTACTGTTCCACCTGGACAGGAGGAAAAGAATGTCTTTTTGCAGGAACTTGGTATTGTTCAGTGGGATTCACCCTGTGGGGCAGGCCATGGCCTGCAATACAAGTGGAGAGTTTAGGATCCTGAATTCATGTGCATTAATGCACACTCATACTGTACATAGCAGCATGCACACAGAGGAGAGAACACAATTCCCCCTCTTGTTGAGCTGTGGTTGTACTCTGCATTTGTACAGTTCCAGAGAGATCTACATCAACAATTTCACAAACTCGATAAATGCATTTGGATGCTAAGATCAAGAAGTTTTGTTCACTTGCCTGTGCCCTTCATGCTGCTTTTCTCTGCTGCAAGATAATGTGGTGATAATTTTATTTCAATTTAATGAATCAGAATATGAAATAGCCCTGCTAAAAAGCCTGCTGTGTTTTTGCTGTTCTTTACTGGTTTTTTGTGATTATCCTTGATCCAGTGGAGTGGGTACCACAGTAAACAGCTCCAATATATTTGTCCTTATCTCACAGTTTTATAAATGACTTTTATTACTGCCCTCAGCATGTTTGAAGAACCTTTAGTCAACTCATCTGCCTTTAAGGACATATACAGCAGTGAAGATGAACTGAACAGTCACCCCAGCCAGTGCTGAAGTATTTTAAAGAGAACTGCAAACAACAATAACATAAAGGGAACTTTTTAAGCCAAAGTCTGTATATGACCAATAGATCCTCAAGGATGCACAAGATTGTCTCTTTCCATTGCCTTAGCCTCTAAGATTAAGGGTATGTCTGCACAGCAGTAACAGCTGAGACTTTCTTCAAGCTGGTTAACTGAGGAACTGCAGCAGTTTAGTCATGGTAACACGGTTCCATTTTGGCTGCAAAACACACTTGGAAAATAGAGTTAAATAATAGTCTATTCTGGGGTCCTAGTGCCATAGCAATGTTACTTCTGACACCCAGGCTAGGTCAGGTACTTCAAGTTATTCTACCCTGCTCTCTTTAAGGACAGGATAATCACTGAAGATTGTTCAAGAGAATTGAACCAAACACAATAAACCTCTGAAACCATGGTCATCCATCACATTGCATTGAGCACAGCATCCAAGTGATGTCAGAGCCAGGTAGCTGACAACACTGCAGTGACACCTGTGGCTGAACATCCTACCTATGCTGTCCACCCTCTTGATTGTAACATTTCATTCTTTATCTGCTGATGCCTTGGATCTTCCATGGAATAAAAAGTCACTAATGAGCGATGGCTCTTAAGAACGGCATTGAGTTTGATGTGGTTTTCCCCTCAAATTGTTAAAAAGCCAATTTTACAAGTAGACAGAAGGCAGTAGTTGGTGATCAATACAATATGTTGTGTATTTGAAGGCTATGGAAAGGAAGAAGCTGGTTAGGAAACAGAAGTGGCATATAACTAATTTCACTGTAAAACAGGCAAGACTTATGAGCATCTGGATTTAAAGTGGATCTTTATGTACTGCTCACCACTATGGACTTGTAAAATCTTGCTTAAGGATGCTTAGAACTGAAGGTCATAGGGGTTCGTGGAGGTGTTTGAAGTCTGAAACAAGAGGAAGACACCCTGAATGTAATGGTCATGTTGAACTGTGCTACTTGCTAAGTGATAAAAAAAGCAAAAACACAACAAAGTCCATTTATGCTGTCAGAGATCCTATATTTGATTGGAGGAAGAAAATCAAACAATTCTTTAAAAATTAATATTTGAATTAAAATATGCTGATTGTGCAAAATTGGTGACCACTTGGCTGTTGGTGGCCACTTTCTAACAGGGAACAAATTTGTGTCTCATTTAAGCATAGTACAGCATCTGTCTCTGAAACATACCATAGCTGGTGAATTACTAATAGTTGGGCATATGTGTTTTCCAAATAGTGCAAAAATTGTGCAAAACTTCATATGTTTCCTATCAAGGAGAACATTAACTATGGGGAATAATATAGGTTGAAATAAGTTCAGTGGGAAAAAAGGTGGTTTCTTTCAGATTCTCTGGATGTGTCTTACATGTGAAGCAGATTCTTCCTTTTCTGTTCTTCCATGGCATTTGTTTTTCTGTTTGTGCTCTCTATCTGTAAAACTGATAGCAACTTTTCTGACTTATAACTTGGTCTTGTTTACGCACCAGTATACAGTCAGATAAATTCCACTGTCCTCAGCATTTATGGCAACAAGATCATCAGACACAGTGTGGCACAGTGACTACAGGAGAGAATTCCATTTTGGTTCCTGATAAAAATGACCAACTTATCTGTAAGGCTGCAGTATTTCCTCCAGAGTGCCAGCATGCCCTGACTGTGGGAATAACATTTGTTCCTCTTCATCTAACTAGTGGATTCCAGATGAAGTGGAGGAATTCATTTTATCTGTATGCTTCTCTCTGTCCAGTGAGGTTATAACCTTCAGGTTTGAGCTGCTGCCTGCCCTTCCATCGTTGGAAGAACCCACCATAAGGATGTAACACTTGTTTTAAGACAAGTTTTGTGTGAGCTATGGATTGGTTTCTCACAAATATAAAAATCTTGGATACACAATGTGGTAACACGTGTTCCCATTTCTCACTCAGACATCCATGAAGGCTGTTTTAAACACTTGCAGCCATAATAACTACCTCTCTTTCCCTTTCCAATAGATACAGTCAGTGCAACTGCAAATCCAGTGCCCAGAGCACTGTGTCTGCTTGACTGCCACCATAATGCCTTCCTGATCTGGATGCTGAGGTAAACTTTAGCACATGAAATAACCTCCAAAGGGAAGCTATCCTAATTTTCTTTCATCTCACTTGATGTTTAAAAGCAGACTGCATGCAAATACTTTCTATAATCTCACTCACAAGTAGAGATGATGCTCAGTAGCAGTTGCAGTGAAGAAACCCCCAGGGAATGTTTGTGTGCCACATTCGAAAGTAAAAGATCCCTCACAAAAGTTAAATTCATCACTCTTCACCTTTCAGTCAGGCCAGGCACCAGGCTCATGGATTCCAGATGTTTTATAGCCCCTTGGCTGCTATGTATGACCTTTCTGTTTGATAGCTCCTTGTCCATAATCCAAAATCAACAAAAAAAAGGTGGTTTAATGAGGGTCTTTCTTTCTCCCTTAAATACAAGACGCAGCTTCAAACATGGTTTTAAAGATACATTTATTTTTCTCTTTTGACACCCTTTTTTAGTGAATCTCTGCAGTGGTTGATTCTGTCAGCAAAATAAAGCATCAGTTTTGTAGATAGACAAGACTTTGGCTTTAGCATAATAGGTAATCACATGTGAATATCAAGATATGAGTTATTGTCCCAATTTAACAGAAATTTAGAGTCAGTCTTGATGTGAGTGAACAGCAAGGGCCTTCTGTAAGGTTCTGCAGGACAGCACCTTAAATCCCTGGTGTGCTGTGCTCTGAACATACCCTGTCCAACACTAAAAGCTATTGGGAAGTTACATTTGAGGACTTCAACAACCACCAGAGCCCCGAGGGGCACAGTGCCAGTGTAGGTGCAGCAAATGGTTCCTTTTGTCAGGATCTGCCCTGCAGCAGCCTCCCAGGGGATGTAAGCACAGCAAGTGGCTGCCCAAAATGCTTTGGAAGCATGTGGCTGATGGCAGTAGTGTGTGTTCAGGCTCACTGTGCAGCTGTGGCTATTGGAATGCTTTGATTTCACAGAGGTGAAATGGGAACAAGGTGCCAGTTTCACACCCTTCATCCTTCCCCTGTAGCTCATGGACAGGCGCATGCACTGCCTGCCTCTGTCCAAGGATGCACAGGGACATGGTGTTGGGCAGAAGCAGGAGCATATCCCTCTCTCCTTTTCACTCCTGTAGCTCACTGCACATGTCCCAGTCCTCCTGTTACCTCCAGGGCAGGCTGAGTGTGCACTGGTGGGCAGCCTGACCCTGGGACACAGTCAGATGGTGGCTCTGTGCTTGCAGCAGCAGGACGCCAGAAACATTTGTTTAAGCTGGAAGGTTTCAAATGTTGATGTTCCTCTGGAGGAAAAACTGCCAGGTACTTACAGGCTCTGAAAGAAAATAAACTTAAGTGGTTTTGAATGAGAAAATGTTTGGTTGTAGGCAACCATTGAAAACCATTCACAAATATTTGGACAGCATGTAAGGCCCACCTTCCTTTGCTTCGTCTGGGGCAGCAACTGGCTCAATTGGCATTTCAGATGTGACCCCAAGAAGTTTTTGGCAAGCAGTTTAATAGTTACATAGCAAGGAGTTTCAGAGATGTATCGTTTGATGTTTATGCCAAAAAAAAAAAAAAATTCTAATTAGTCCATTTCACATTGAGTGGCAGATAGAGATATATTTTGTTTATTCGCTATCTAATACAGAGGCTCCTGTGAAAGAAAAGGTTTATTTGTAGCATTGGATGCATTTCTCCTTTTTAAAGACTGTCTTTGCGCATATAGTGTCCTTTTTTTGTGAGCTGGGAATTGTAAAAAAATGTAAAGTAGAAGAGGACGTGGTTCTTAGACGAAGGAGAAATACTGTAAAATTGTGTAAATGTCACTACTCATGTTTTTCCATGTTCTGTGTAGCATAGTGTAAAATAGGCTCTCCAGCAGTGTTATTCTGTGAATTGTAATTTAAAAAACAAGCCATGCATGGTCAGAGATATTATCTACAGGTTCTTTTGGTTGAGTTTTTGGTTTTGTTTGTTATTTTCTCATTTTAGGTGAATTCATTCTATGTTAAATTTAATTGTCCATGAAAATGCATTTTTGTTTCTGTTTTATTTCATAAAGAACTTGAATTACTCTTTAAGATTTTATTACACAGAAAGCTCACCTACCGTTTGTATTGATCCTTCAGAAGCTGTGTCACGTTTAGTATAAACTAGGGGAGATTTTATTTTTATCTGCCTCTTCTCTCCCCAGTCTTCCCACTTTACTGTCTGGAAAGATCCAATCACACCCTATTTTTTTTTTTTCTGTGCCATGCAGGGTCAATATGAAAAACTGACCGCAGACCAGTGTCCAAACTTTCTTGATATAAGTAGTTAAAAAGCTCACCTCTACAGCATTATGTAAACACATCTTGCAATAAAGCTTTATAATGCACTGACTGGGCTGGCTCTGGTTTTGTTGATGAAGCCAATCATGGGAGCTTGGGTGGAAAATGGATGGGAAGGGGAATCATGCATTATTTTTCCTCCATGTACCTGCAATGCCATCATGTGGACACCAAAACAGCTCCAGTAAGCCATCTGGGGGCCTGATCATAAAAAACTGATATTTTGCACCTAGTTCCACAGTTTGAGCCTGATTCCTACTCTTGAGTGAAGAAAGTGTGTCCCTGGTTCTCCAGGCTTTCAATACTCCAGCCCTACAAATCCTCACTTAAACAGACGTGGCACTGCCGTCAGCTTGGAGTGGGTCCTGCCTAAAAAATACTCCATGCACGGAGAGCACAGCGCACAGGTATGAGATTTACAGGAGCAAACATGGATAACATGAAAGACAACCTCTGTGTGGGGAAGCTTTTCACACTGCCTCTACATCAAGATGTGAAACGCTGTCCCTGCCAGAGCTTCAGAGCTGTAAAGGTGTCCTGTAAACAAGACTCGCCTTCACCTTGGCTGAAATACATTTCATGCATCATCGTGGAATGTATTTTTCTGGTGGCTGCCTATGAGCATGCCTGGAGAGGTGGTGGTCTTCAGTTTTCTCTCTTTACTGGTCTCTGATGCTTTCTTTTACTGCTATTTCCCAGCACTTGAGAGAAGCTGAGTTGGCAAATGTGACATCCCTGCCCCTACAGAAGTGAGCTGAGCTCTGCCCACTGGTTCAATGACTGTGGTGACAAGGGAGTCAAAGTGACATGTAGGAACTCAAAATGCTCACACTTCCACTGCTAGTCCTGGGAAAAAGCTGCTCACAATTGCTCTCTTGAGTTGCACATGTAATGAGGTCAAAGTATATTATTCAAAGACAGCTGCACATGTTCATAGCAGCACTCTGGAAAATAAAATAGGTTGACAGAGAGTCTGAGAGAGAATTTTCACCTGTGGTTTCTGAGATTGTAGGAGCTGATATACAAGGCTAGGTATGTAAGCCTTCCTCCTTTTTAATTAGTTTTTAAAGTTATTTCAAATAAAATAGGTGCTTTTTGGGAGATGGCTGCATCCCTGAAAGAGCTGCTTAGCATTCCAGATGCACTGGTGTAAAGTCTAGAGGATGAAAGGCTACTAGCCAGAAATGTGGTAATGCTTTTTAAAATAAATATATAAACCAAGTTTATTGGCCAGACACTTTTCTATCACAGCATATCCATTAGCAGTTCTAAATTCCAGATGTGCAGTGACAATGAGTACATATATTTTTCAGACCTGGTGCCCAGTCAGAACTCATATGTTGTCACAGAGAAGACTCTGGCCTGTAGTCAGGGAATGAGTAAGTATGCAGATTAGCCATTGCAAAGCTGCATGCCCTGGTTTATAAACCTTTCAAAGCAGTTCGAGAACACACAACTAAAGAAAAAAAACCCAAACTATTTTTTCCTATCATAACTTCTCCAAGTTTTCTGATGGGAATGCAGTTTGGAAAAGGGAGAGGGCTGTTCTCAAAGCTTCACCTCTTGCAAGTTTCTTTGCAGGAAATGAAGAATGGTGCCTGTATTGGCATCTCTCTGGTGAGATGCACCTCTGCTGGGAAATCCCCAAAGGAACAGACTACGTGAAGTGTCATGCCAGTGAGGGCCTCTCTACAGCTTTTCCTGAGTGAATTTTGAGTAGGAGCAGGACTCACCCATCTGAAGAGGTATTCTGCTCAAAAATACCGATTCTCAGTTTCCAAGATTCAGAGTCCAGTTCTCTCCCACTGCTGCACCAAGCTTGCTCTCTTGCTTGAGCCAATTCCAGAGCCCGTAATTTGTGATGTGGCTGCAAAACACCACGGAGCATGTCACTGTGCAGAAGATGTGTACCAGCACTGGGGAGGATGAGACTCTTTCAGTGTCCCAGAACACATCCCTGAGCATATCCTGCTCTGTTATTGGTGTTATAATGAGCAGAAATGCTTTAAGCAAGATTTGAAAATCTTGCAAATAAGTTTGTAGTCCTCTGTTGGTGAGTGTTCAGATCTTTCTGCCTAGAAAAGAGACAAAATGACTAGTCTTGACTTTTGTATGTGTTCTCCTTTCTTTGTTCCATACTTGATACAAAAAGAACAGCAGTTAACAAGCAACAAAGGAAATTAACTGTCAGTGAAATCCATGGCACTTAAAACTGGACAAACTTGAAGGCAAAGGTGAGTCAAAGCCATGTCATAGCTTCCAGTAAACATTCTGCTCGTTCCATCTGAAGGCAGCATTAGCCAAGCCTATCTTGGAAGAGCTCTGCATTTGCTTTACAGCAGTGGTTTGAAATCTTATCCCTGGTACAGGGAGCACAAAGCTCTGCCAGAGCCTGGCAGGGCTCAGGGGAGGGACTAGCAGGTGACAAAGGGTCTGGAACAGATCCACCTCTGGAGAATGCCCACCACGGTGACAGCATGCACCATGACTGCTGTTGGATGTACATATGTGTGCTATGGCCCTTGGAGTAACCTGTGGAAATACATTTCTCCCAGGAATCAGAAAGCTACAGCAGGGTAAAAATTGTCTTTTTTAAAAAAGCAATTAAATACTGAGACTCTTGAACGAGATCTCAAAAAAATGAATCCTCTTTCCATCATTGTCCAGGGCTCCTATAAATATGCACTGGGAGGCTTAAATAATCTTGGCAAGATACAGCAAAGGAAAATTATTGTTAAAAAGAGGCCTTGGATATTGTTTCAACAAACTTTTTCCTCACATAAACTTACGGAAAATTATTGACCTCATAGCAAAGTCAAGAAAGAAAGAAACTCTTCTTGTAAAATGGCAAGATACCTATTTGAACATGGACTAGACAGCCTTCACATAGGTCTGGCTGGAACTCCTCACAGATGTACTGCATTAATTATGGGGAGCAATGGCTGTGCAGGTTAATTTAAAAAAAAAAAAATCTAAATAATCCCCGTATCAACAGTTCTGATCTAAATAAAACTAGCTGTGAGTATAATGATAAAGAAAGTATATTGAAAATCAGGCTGTAGTGACCAAAGCCAAATGAAAATTTGATGATACTGGCTCTGTGAGAAGTGGAAAGAGCCTGATGGACATCAGCAAGCCTGAATCAAGCCCCCAAAGGTAACTATTAGAATGTTAAACTAGAAAGAAAATGGAATTTCTTCTCTGTCAAAAAAGGCCCTAAATAATTTTAACCTTTCCAGTTACACTGGGGAATTCTCTTTCAATAATGGACAGCCCACCATAGCCTGAAAACAAAGAGTGAATCCTTGTTTCCAGAGAAATTATCTGAAATGTATTCAGATTAAAAGCATGTGGGACAAAACACAGTTAGCATCCAAAATTATATAGTCTGGAAATTCTACATATTTTTAGAAGCCAAAACATTGCAAAGTCTGAAAACAAAACAACCTGAAGCAGCCAGTTGCAAACTTTTTTTTAATATGGAATGTGACAACCATTAAATTTCCTCATAGGAAAACAAAATTTCAGTAGAAACTCTATTACTGTTACAAAATTTTTACTATTTCTTTACAGAAAGACATGGGTAGACAGTTTAATAGAAACTAACAAGTTTAAGGCTGGTCTTCAGAACTCTAAGAAGTTTCTTGCCAACCAATTTTGCTTAATGTAAATAGTTACTTCTCCAAATCTGCATCCTCCATGCAAAGCTAACTTCCACCATCTCCAGGTTTTTTTACTTTTCTATGAAAGGAATGACTTAGTTGGCACACATAATGATGAGCTAATAGCACATTATTTGATAATATCCCATTAATCTTTCTGGAGGTAAACAGGGTATTCATAAAGTTGTGATTACTTGATATTAGTTAATCTGAGAGCAGACCCTACACTGTGGTATGTAATGAATAAATATCCATATTTTCAAATATCTCTCAATAGCATTATATAATTTATGCTTCTGTCACACCACAAGGGAATTTTTAAATATGCAAGCGGATTCTTTAATCTGGTAACTTCTTATTTTGACTTCAGAACGTATTTTTTCAAGGTGGGAAGGAAAGGAGATGGTTATATGCATGGTTTAACTTCAGAGATTATTTATTGCTAAAGGGGATTGACACTATTAGAAAGGAGCAGGGTTTACTGCTCTTTGTGTCTTTCAGAGCATGACCCTCCAAACAAGGATGAGGCCAGAGATTTATTACACTGGGATATGGATCTCCTGAAGAATGATCAGCACCTGTTTCTTACACATTCTTAGTGTTCTCTTCTGCAATCACAACATCTTTTGTGTTTAGACAACATACACTCACACAGTCCCAGGAAAGGGAAACACCAAGGTGCATATGAAAATCCAGACTCCATCAAAGAGCACTCCCCACTGCAGAAAGGACACTGGGAAAGAAGGTAATCAGGGTGACACAAAGGAAATCCCAAATTGACAGCATAGGGTAAAAATAAACAGTCAAAGGCCTTAATGGCAAGGACAAGATTCTTATTTTGATATATAGGAGAACCCAACAAAGAAAAGTACAGAGATCATTTTAGCAGCAGCTCTTCAAGCAGTGGACTGAATGAAGCCCAAATGCAGCAGTGAGTTGGAAGGCTGGGAAGGGGACATTTGGCTTAATGTGCAAGGTAGAAAGGCTTACTTGTAGAGAAGTTTTGTATTAAACTACATGAAAAGAAGGAGATTGATTATGACCTCTGTCACTGTAAGGAGGGAGGGACAGTTTGTATGTACAAAGAGAGAAGATAAGAAAGAGGACATCACACAGACTGTTAAATGGATTTGTCTTAAGCAGAATATCTAGTCTGTTTTAAGAATTTGATAATTTCCAAAGCTTCTTTTTTGAGGTGAGCAAAAATGTAAGTGCATGATAAATGAGGCATGGCTCATAAAAAGGAGCTGCTCTGAGCCCTGCTGCCTTCAGACAATCACAAATTCTGTGTGTAGCAGTGAAGGCTTGCTGGGCTATAATAAAATCCTGACTGGAGTGTATGGGATAATCCGTGGTTCTGCTGGTGTTGCACCTCTGTCTGTGTCAGGAGTTTGTATTCCTCAGGCTCTGAGAGGCTGGACTCTGCTGAGCATCATCAGCTTTGTGGCCTGTGACTCCTGTTGTCATTATCTATATGGAAGCAGCAGTGGACACAGAAAAAGCCAGAAATTCTCCTCGATAACAGATGCTCTTCTCTTTTCCTTACATCAAGTAGCCTTAGGGCTCCTTCAGGAAACATTCTGTCCCCTTGGGATAGCTGAAAAAGGATACACTGCTACTGTAATTGGTGAGAACAAGTTGGAGGCTTGGTTGGCAGACAAGATGCCAAAGAGCCTTCTGGCCCCAGCAAGAGGGCACAGAGAGCCCTCTCATCTCAGCTGGGGGCTGAATTTTGTGGAGATGGCTGCATTGTGCTTTAAACTGGAGCAGATCTTGGTAAGAAGCATTTCAGTACACAGCTAGGAGGATTTAGCAAATGTAGCAAATTTAGCTTCCCTAAGCAAGCCGAAGTTAGAGTGGGATGATGTTAGTGGGTCTGGATGCTCAATGAGATGTGCTGTTGATCACTCCCCTTGTAGCCAGGGATCTCACTAACAGAACCTTCAGTCAAACCTGGGGTTTTTGTCTATGTCAGTCACTCTTTATACATCCTGATGAAGGTATTCTCTCTTAGTAAAGCATTGGGGTCAGCAGTACAGGCAAAGTTTAATGCAATTCATCCCCACCTGCCAAATCTGATCAGAGGAAATAGGCAGATGACAGTCTAAAGCTCTGTGGTCTCCCCAGTCAGTCTGCTAGCAGCTTAATTTTCTCCTTGGCAGTTAAAAGGGTGTAACTGTGGAAAGAAAGCAGGCTTGCTTGTAGAAAATATATGTTTGCTGCATATAAGGACCATGATTTGCAGGAAACTCTTTAAAAAATCTTTACTGAAGGTATAGTTTCTGACAACATTGCCATCTCTGCTGTATTTAGGGGTAGTTTTCTTGCAAAGTGAGAGGAGAGGAGTGGAGAGGAGAGGAGAGGAGAGGAGAGGAGAGGAGAGGAGAGGATTAACTATTTTTAAGATATAGGGGGAAGGAGAGATGGGAAGACAAAGCCAATCTTGACATAAGGAGTAGGATTAGCTTGTGTAAAGGAATAATTACTTATTATCGACAGTTTTTTTATTGTAATAGCTTCACTTGGAATTCAAGACCTAGAAAACTGAAGCTGGAATAATAAAAGTCAAATTTTTAAGTCTGTAAGCCCTACTAGAGTGAGGCTGTTGAAATCCAGTAGAAAAAATCAAAACTATATAGAAAATTATAGAAAACACTTGTACTTCTAAAAGATTATAAGGTGCTACTGCTGTTAACAATACTCATGACAAGGATTCAAAAACACTCAGTAAAGGAGTTTAAAATGAAATGCTTTAATGTGATGCTTTTGGACTGTAAGTGGATGTATGATTTTTGAATAGGTGATGGATTAAATTTTTTAGGAAATTATGTCTACTCATCTCTGTGGACTTTGCAGATAAGCAGAAAACAGAATTTGAATTTGGTACTTCTTTGGTCTGGTATCATAATATTGTATTACTTCCATGAGCTACAGGTGTAAGTTTGACCTCACAGAGCAAACTGAAGGAGATGAGACTTTCTTCCCTCTACTTTGAGCATTAGACATCTCTGCAACTTGGAGCTATAAATGCATTTCAGGGTAGCCTGTAGTACAATTAGATACAGAATTGTTTCTACAATACTTAGTCAGGGTTGCTTACCAAGAGTTGGATGCTGAGCCAGACCAAAGGATGCTTGTGCTCAGGATGGCTACAGGATAAAATGGCACTTTGCCACAGCCACAAGGGATAGAGGCAATCTTTCCTTGTTCCCACTACAAAATGGGAATGCAACCTTGAGTGCACCAATGTCAGAAAATTTTTGGCTGCCAGTAAAGCCCGTGATATTTTTAAGTGGATTTTCAACTACAGATACTTCTTCTGAGATGCTTTGACTTTGTAGCACATGATAGTAAATGACTTCTTGAAAAATACATGAGCCTTGAGAGCAGCCCTGTCAACATTTTAAATGTTGCTACCAATGAATGCAGGACTCCTAACTAAAAGGACTGTGGTTGCAGAATAACTGCCTTGTAGCAGTTTGTGTTTTCAAAGTCTTTACTTACACTTGGCAGAAATTGCATTATCCACAGTTTTGGAAAGAACTCCTGGCTGAAGTTTCTGGCTGTGATAAACCTTCTGCATATAGTTATGCCCAGAGTGTAATTGGCATTGACACAGACCATAAGTTCTTGGAGAGATTTTTTTTTTTAATGATGGTAGTATCCTTTCTGTGTCACCTCTGAAGTTTTAAAGTTGGTGTGTGAGGCTACACAATATCACTGCCGTCTAAAATGTGTGTCTTTTACATTAGAATGGACTGATTCACACTGACCTGTCAGGTGGAGTGGTTGCAACTCCCACGATTCCATTGTGTGTGTAAAGAAGGGGTTTAGTATTTATTTACAGTCCAGTTGCATCTCAGTACAATGTGCCAATGACAGTTTGCCCAGACGTTCATACAGTGGAGCAGAAGTGGAAAAAGGAAACAAAAAACAAAACAAAGAACCAAACCCAAGCCAGCCTGACCAAACCCAGTAATTCTAGAAGGTGCTCCTGAAAAGCTCCCCAGGGACTTTGTGTGGGGGACTTCACACTGCAGTGTACTGCACATTTGGTTAGCTTCTCATCAAGGAGGCTTTTGAAATGCAGAGCTGATGCCACCCCTCACACGGGTGGCAGGACACCTCAAGTCACCCAGAAGTCACCCCTAGAGACTTGCAAGAGCACTTAGACAAACGAGGCTTTATGGAGCTGAAAAGCATCTGTCATTCAGTGTGTGCTGCTCTCTCTGTCCATGCTGCAGATCATTTCTTGGCCAGGACAAGCAGGGAACCAAATTTTGCTGTGCTTTTATGTGCTTTTATCCTCTAAAACCTGAGGAAAGCAGAGAATGTGTCTGAAGAAAGTCCTTAAGGAGTACTTTTAGAGCAAGAAAAGCCCAGGTCAGAACAGGCAATCATCACTTAGCATAAGTGAGTGTTGTTATTTTCACCTCCTCAACCTCTAACATACACCAGCAGATGATCTGTATGCATCAAAACACCCTTGTACACAGGCATCAACATATGGGGCTTGTTTAAATAAACTTATTTCCTACAAATTAACTTAATTCCTACAGCACACATTAATTACATAACTCCTTGAATACCTCCACTTGGGGCAATACCATATTAGTTTTTCCATGTAGTTTCTGGGGGATTAACAGAAGCCTGCTGTACCACAGTGGGTTAACCCCCTCACCCTCCCTGACTCCTGCACAGTTTGCATTCCTGCTGGTATTCAAAGTATTATGAAAAGTTTTTCCCCTGGACTAAAGATTCCCCCTGAAAAAAAAATTCAGAACTTTAGCATTCAGGATATTCAGGACTAATGATTTTTTCCTAGTTTCTCTCTCACTGAATACTGCTTATCAAAGTGGTTAGAAGCTTACTTCTCTCTTACTAATACCTTGTTCTGTCTCTTTGCAAATGTAGAACAGAAATATTAGTGTCACTTCTGTCTTTTCTCTGTCAACATTCCTACATAAACAGCCTCCCTATTACAAGAATTAATGACTAGTATATTCAAATTTCTTCGTAACATTCATTGCTCTGCCAGACATGATTTCTGTTACTACCATCATCTTATTTCTCATTTGACATTTGTCACCTTACAGATTTCACTTTACCACTAAAAAAATTATGAGCTTTCAGCTCCCACAGAACTCTTTAAGTTTTCATCTACACTTTTTTCTCTAAATTTTCTGTTTCCCTTTATTTCTCTTCCACATTTTTTAGACTTAAATACCAAAAACACTCTTACATGGAGTGTTCTCCCTGCATATATAAGCTGGTAATGATCACAGATGATTTCATATATTTTTATCTGCCATTAAAACTTTCAAAAGTTAGAAACAAAAATTAGAAAATGTTAGAGTGTTCTAGAGGCAAACAGGGATTCTGTTACAGTAAACATTCAAAAAAATTGCAGCTGTAAATAATGAACATGGCAGTGTTCTTGAACAAATTCCCATATTTGTCCTCTGTGAGATTTATTGGGCAAAATTTAAATTGTAAAAATATCTGTAATCACAGTGCACTTTTCCTGAATATGTCTCCACGTATGTACTGTGTATCATAAACACCGTAAATACCCTTTTTTAAAATCCAATTTGCAAGCTTGCCAGTTATATTCATGTATTTTGTTACCCTATTGCTTTGGGGAGAAGGTGAATTAGCTTAAAAAATACTGGAGTTCAGGAGTTCAATTGTCTTTTTTGGTGCTTACTTGCTGACAGCAGGCATGGTTCAAATCATGCTAAAAGCAAGTTTCTCTTTCTGAGTGTACCAGAGCTGCAGGTGTTGATGGAGACAGTGAAAGCTTGATGCTCTTGCCTTCACTTGAAAATGCCTCTGCAGGGGAGACCACTCATGACCAAGGTAAAACTTTTGCTTCTTTGCACTGAATGAGAGAGCTCCTCGTTGGACCCAACCTTCTGGGTGTGACCCAGGTTTGTCCATGCAGCAATCCACGTGTGTTAGGGAAGGAGATCCTCATTCCTCTGCCCAGGGACCTCCAGACAGCCTAAAGGCCTCATGTTGGAGCTCTACACCTACCTGATGCAAATCCTGGAGTTTAACTTTGAATTTCCCACATTTCAGCCAAAATGCTTTTATTTTTATCACTTGTTCTTAATAGTAACTTCAATACAACTTCTCATTAGTATTCCTATTGATAACCCCTTTAATTTTAAATTGCAAAAAGGGATGAAAAAGCCTTTTGGAAGTTTTCTTTTCATGATGTGGAGATCTAGCAATTTTAGATAGGTTAGGCATCTCAGGAGATAGATGCTCCAGAAGGCTTAAGACAGGAGAAGTGTCCATGCAGAATGAATAGTGTTTCCAATCTGTGACAGAGCTTTGATATATTCTTTGGCTGTGCATGAATATTGCCCTAATTTTACTGATTATATACTGAAATAATACCTAGTTAAGCAGCTCTGCCCCTTAGTACATTTATCCATGGCTGAGGGTGGACTCTCAGTCACAGTTTTACTCTGAATGAAGGTGACAAGTGAAGCAGAAGGTTGCTGTGCTTTGCCTTCCTCACTCTCTTTTTCTCTTCGTTATCTGGGCAACCTTGCAAGAACAACACGCTGTGACCTGAACTGGAGTGTCACTGTGACCTGAACTGGTGCTCTGGTGGCTGTGTTCTGAGGGGGTCCTTGGCCAGGGATATTCCCCTCTAGTGTATGGAATGAAGCTTGAACCTTCTGTATCTACAAGCCCTGAGTATTTGAGGAAATAGCCTTTCATCTTGAAAGTTGGAGAGACTAAATAAACTTATTTAAGNCTGTGACCTGAACTGGAGTGTCACTGTGATCTGAACTGCAGAGTGTCACTGTGACCTGAACTGCAGAGTGTCACTCTAAGTGTGCCATCCTGTCTCCTCATTTTGGCACTTCCAGTGCACTGTGCTCTGGTGGCTGTGTTCTGAGGGGGTCCTTGGCCAGGGATATTCCCCTCTAGTGTATGGAATGAAGCTTGAACCTTCTGTATCTACAAGCCCTGAGTATTTGAGGAAATAGCCTTTCATCTTGAAAGTTGGAGAGACTAAATAAACTTATTTAAGCCACTTAATCAGCAGAGAGGGGATGTGGGGGATTAATGGGGCTTCACAGAACTGCATCTTATTTGGAAGGGGCAGATTTGGGACAGGAGTGAGTAATATTAGTGCACTCAAGAATTGATGTTGAAACCAGATTCAGTGAAGATGATCTCCAGGGTATTCTTCCTGATCCTTTTTATTACTTTGTTGTTGAAATTGTTTTCTACTATTATTTATTGTCTCAAATATCACATTCCCATCTCTTGAAGAAAAAAGGTTGCCCAGTCTTTCATCTTCTTCTGGTTATATTTCTTTGCCTCATTACACATTTGTTTTCATGAAGGATTTGATCATATTTTCCAAAAATTATTTAAGCTTTGGGTGTCTTCCTAAAAGATTTTGTTTTAGTTCAGCCAAGATTCTATGGGCCTAAGGCCCATCTCTACAATGACAGAAATCTCTCAAGTTAACTATTGTGAAGGATATTGAGTGGGCCATAAAAATGTATAAATACTCTGATGACCTTATTACAGGGTAGTCACTGCATGAGTACATTGATTAAGTCTAAAAAGAGGCTGTAAAGAAAGAATGACTCAAGATAAGCCATTCCACAGGAATAGGATAATAGGAGACCAACTGGCTCCAACAGCACTGGCTGTGATTTCCTGCTGAGACTATTGGACTGGTTTTGTCTAGAAGGGCAGCAGCCCAAGAACTGACAAAAACAAAAGGAGTCCCTCTTTCCAGAGAGGTGCTGGCTATTGGAAAGGGAAATCATGCTCATTTCAAGACCCACAAGATCCCATATATAGAAAGAAGCAGATGGCAAGGTCAACGTAAACATGGCATAAAATGTTTAAAGTAAATGCACATGCACTTGTTGCTGGTTTTAAAACAATTTGTGGGATCTCTTTTTATTCTGTCATAGCTAAGGGAGCATTATGCAGGTCTCTAATTTGCTGTGACCTATAAGCAAATTCTTTGGGTTTATATAATTTTTTATCCCCACATTTAACAGTTTTTGCATGTAATGAATTTGCTGGGGATATTGTCTGCAATGCACCAGCAAATGGAAGGAGTTTCTGTAAGAGGAGAACTGTGATGTGATTGCCATGTGGTAATTTGTGGATCCACTCCCTCTCCTGTCACTGAAGAAGGTATTTCCTGGGAAATTTTTCACCTCTCTTTCATGATCGCATAGATATGCAAACTTAAAATTGTTCACATATACCACTTGCAAACTCATATTTATCAAGTAGTAGGAAATTTAGCCCCCAAGAATCATGTGTTTCTGAGCTGCTGTTGTCTCTTGTGTATGTTTGCATCAACATTAGGTGGCATAACAAGTCTGAGTCTGGGAAAAGCTCTGTTGTTGCAATTCATTTTTAGCTGTGCAGCCTGGAAGCTGTCACCTCAACCTCCTGCTAAACTCCACATAAAAGACAATCTATTTTTTTATATAAAATAAACATGTGGAAGTACAATTATTTTAGCTTGTTCCTCTTTTTGTAAGATGTTTCCTCTGTCAGGTTGCTCTAGTTGCCACCAAAAGTTACCCAAGTCACACAAGTATTTAAATGCACTTTTGCTGTCAGTTATATATGGTATAATGACATTTTGGGCTTATGTTGTATTAATGCTCCTTGCATCAATGCTTGACTCTGATAATGTCCCCTACACCGTGGCCACTGTGTCCAGTTCTGGTCCCTCCAGTTTCAGAAGGATGTTGAATTGCTGGAACTTGCCCAGAGAAGGGCAACAAGGCTGGTGAGGGGTCTAGAACATAAGACCTATGAGAAGCTGCTGAGGGAGCTGGGGTTATTTAGCCTGGAGAAGAGGAGGCTCAGGAAAAACCTTATCAGTCTCTACAGCTGCCTGGAAGGAGGGTGTAGCCAGGTGGGCTGTAAATCAGACAGCTCCAGAATCCAGAGTAGAGAACAGACTTTGTTTAGAGCAGGTGCTAAAGTACCTAAAGTGTGTAGAGGCAAATGTACACACACACATATCAGTCTTACCATCTTTCAGCATCATTCCAGTGAGATAAATATGATGGGATTTTTACTGCCAGAATTCTTTCCTATTTGTACAATGACCAAATCCAACCTTAAAGATGTTCTGTAAGGCAGACATTACGCTGTGCCTGTTATTAAGATGAAGGTTAGTCTGCTGCATTTTTAGGATGTCCCAAGGAAAACCAGAAATCCATGTTTCTGCATAGCTGATATCATGTGCTGTCCTCTAACTCTTCTACAAGGCCCCCACCTGAAGCCAAATTTTTCCCTTTCCATATTTTTGTTTTATTCTAAAGCCTTCTTGCATGCAAAGGGGCCTTGCTATAGTTTTTTTTCTCATAAGGTAGAAATTAGTGTCTCATATCATCAAACATACTTATCAAATATCTTTCCAGAATATGACATTTTCCCTTTTACTCAATGCCTGGGTCTTGCAGAGATCTAGGAAAAACTGATCAAACACACACACCACATGCAGAGTCTGACTATGGTGCTCAAGGATTGCCATCTATACACCTGCAGCATGGAGAAGCAGGCTCTGTAGTCCCCCCTTTCAGGCTCTGCCAGCATGTGCTAGGTAGATAGCCAAGAACTCCTACGAGCAAAAGCTTTTTAAAGTCTGCATAGACCAAAGTTTTTCTGAGCTCCTCTTGAATTCCTACACTAAGATTTCCTGCTGCAATGTATTTTTTCCCCTTATGTTCACCTCCAGGTTCATCTTGGTGGCAAAGATGTGTTTCATCAGGTACGTGGTTTTCATGGTTGCCTTGTAAATTTGTGAACAAGAAACTTCAGCCAGGCTGATTTTGCCTGCTGGTGTCAATCCCCCTGTCCTTACTTTTAAAACACAGATGTAGTAGAAACTTGTTCTAAGACATACTGAACTGGGACACGTTGTCGTTCATCATCCCACCACAAGGACAGTGTCTTTCTCTGAAGGGTTTCTAGATATTGTTGCACTCATGTCCCTAATGTGTCCCTGAAAAATCTGAGTTCATGACCATCCTTTGGACCTTGCTCTTAAAAGTAGCTTCTTTAACCCACTGACAACTTCATTAATTGACAGAAGATACTTCTTTCCAGCTGACTTAGTTATCATTTGCAGATTTCTCAATTTCATTTTCTGGCATCTGCTCAACATTTTCTGTGTCTTTTTAGATGCTATGGATCTTTCTTTTTATTACAGATGTACTTGGAAATATCAGACTGACAACAAAAATCTAAAGAAAGATAAAATAAGAGGGAAAATAGAATTGCAGCAAACAAATACATTTTCCTAACACACCGTGATACACATTAATTGTCAAGCTTAGGTATTCTTGGCTTAATCTGGTGAATAGTTTTTGTTTCTGAAAAATTATCTCTCTCTTTGACTACTTCTGTCAGACTTTCATCTCTTACAAAACCCTTCTCAATTTTCTATGATGCATCATTGCTCTGAATATTTTTGTAATTACTGATAAAACCAGTAATTTACTTAGAACAAGCGCATATAACAGTGGTCAGGTAACTTTAATGTCTTCAATATTCTTTCTGTTAGGATTTGATCAAAAATACGTTGTACTGCGTGGTAAAAAGTGTATATATCAAAGTTGTTTTTACAGAATTGAATGAATCATAAAAATATAGAAACACAGAAAGGCTTGGGTAGGAAAGGGCCTTCTAAATCATCTAGTTCCAACGCTTCTGCCATGGGCAGGGACACGTCTCACTAAACCTGGTTGTTCAAAGCTCTATCCAGCTTGGCCTTGAACATTCCAAGGAATAGGACATCCATAACTTCTCTGGGCAAACTTTTCCAGTGTCTTACCCTCCTCCCACTGAAGAATTTCTTCAGTTTAAAGCCATCTTCCCTTATCCTGTCACTATTTCCCTGTGTAAAAAATTGCTCTCTGTTTTTTGTATATGCCCCCCTGAGTACTGGGAAGTGCAATAAAGTCTTCCTAAAACCTTCTCTTCCCCAGCTGTCTCAGCCTCTCTTCATAGGAGAGGTGCTCCAGCCCTCTGAACATTTTGGTGGCCTCCTCTGCACCTGCTCCAACAGGTCCATGTCCTTCCTGTGCTGGGGACCCCAGGGCTGGATGCAGCACTGCAGAGGGGGGGTCTCACCACTGAAGAGCAGAGGGGGACAATCCCCTCCCTCACTCTGCTGGCCAGGCTGCTTTGGATGCAGCCCAGGACATGTTTGGCTTTCTGGGCTGCCAGTGCACACTGCTGGGTCATGTCCAGCTCTTCTCCATGAGAACACCCAAGTCCTTCTCCACAGGGAAGGACTGCCAATGAGTTCTTCTCCCAGTTTGTGCTCATGTCTGGGATAACCCTGACCCAGGTGCAGCACCTTGTCTTTGGACTTGCTGAACCTCATGAGGTTCCTGTGGGCCCACTTCTCATGTCTGCCCACCTCTCTCTGGATGGCATTCCACCCTTGTGTTGTGCCAGCTGCCCCACTCAGCTTCCTTGCTGAAGGTGCACTGGATCCCTCTGTCTGTGCTGTTGATGAAAGTATTGAAGAACACTGATGGCAGGACAGAGCCCTGAGGGACAGCACCTGTCACCAGCCTCAGCCTGGACACAGAGCCACTGACCACAACTCCCTGGCTTTGTCCATTCAGCTAATTGCTTAGCCCCCAGAGTCCACCCTTGAACCCATGTCTCTCCCATTTGGAGTTAAGGATGCCGTGTGGGATGCTGTTGGAGGCCTTACAGAAGCCTAGGTAGACGACAGTGCTTGGTCTTCCCATGCTGATAGTTGCAGAATGAATGTTGCAGGCAGATATTTCTGGAATCACAGTAGAGCTTTCATGGATTAATCAGTTCCATGTTGGCAGTAGCCAGCACATTATGAAAGGAGTCTTCATAACTTATTTAAAGTAATTACCATGCATAAATGCTTTTCTGTGACTGCTAATGGATACTATGCTGTAAATGTTATGTTTTCTGTTAAAAGGCAATAGTAAGAGGATAGTTGAAGTCAGATTTCATACCTATCAATAAGTTTTTGTGGTTTAAAAGGAAAGGAATATATCTACCTGTAATTTTACTGTATGGGTTGCAGAACATCTGGTGAACAGCTGCTTTCTAAAGACAAATTTATTCACATAATCTCACTGAATAGCTTTAGGTTCTGTCTAGCAACAAATAGCAGAAACAACTTTATTAAGGCTCACACCCAACAACAGCCAACATGTCTCTTCTTTTTGTTGTTTTTTTTTTAAAGTACTTAACACCCAAAACTATATAGTGGGTGTGTTTCCTGGGCATCCTCACAGCATTAGCACTTGCAGTCCTGCTGCCTCTTAAAGCTACTCTGAGGTCCATTTGCAAAATGGATTGTTCTTATTAAGGGCCTACATTCCCTTTGGTTGCTTGCCAAACAAGGGAAGGGAAACAGTGGGTCACAAGCTACATGCAAAACTGGTAATAAGCTCATGCAAAGGAAATAAATAGACTGCAGCATGCTGGTTCTGGAACGTTGCTCAGCACTTGCATATCATGTATTCAGAGCTCTGAGGAAAAAACATTGGGCAAGGGATGCTCAAGAACACATTAGCACACTTGTTCTGTCATTTGCACCATTTCATTAAAATTAATGAAAATCTGAAGAATACTCTTAAAATATCTCTCCCCCATTTAAACCTCCTGTGTGCTCTATCCTGACTTTGAAGACAGACAAGAGTTCTCTTTTCTAGAAAACTTTGGTATAAGAGACATGGGCACTTGGCAACCTCTCACTCATTGATGCTTTCATCACAGATGTGAGAGTAGTGCCATGGAACTGATAGTTGAAATGGGGAGAAAAAAGATGGAGGTGTAGTTTAAATCACACCTGAAGCACTGTTTTGTAGAAATAAGACACCAGAGGAGCAGCTGATTAACAAAACAAATTTGTCAAGTTTCATCTCAATATTTTGTGTGTGTGTGTACCCTGTTTCAGGCTGGTGGCATGAAGTAAATCAGGACACAGCAGAAGTAACTCAGATATTTTTATGTTGCCAAACAGAAAATTGATTAGTTTTTTGGAAACATGAGACAAAGTCTTACAAAAATAGGAAAAAAACCTCCAGAACTATTCTGTCTTGCCCTCTACAGCACAGCAGGACCAATCTTTCCTGAACCATGGCAGAACTGTATCCAGCCTGTTGTCACATCTCCCAGAGATGTTGCAGCCTCCCAAACAAGTCTTTAGGAAGATTCTCGTGAGTGGAGTTGTGCAGTGACCAACAGACACTGTTACATTTTTATTTACTGTAGAGATGCAGACAGTGCATACCTCTAATTATTTGAAGACTACTCTCCTTAGACTAAGAAACCCCAATTATTTTCTCTTGGGCCATGCCATCGAGGAAAAACACACAAGAAACCTCACTGGTGGAAGCTCTGGTCTATACTTCACTAAATAAGAACTGATATTTTGTGCTGTAAATCAGCCACATGCTGCACTTGATGAGGTGAACACTTACATAAAGTCTGTTTCACATACAACCTGGCATGTATTGGCTCTGAATGTAAACATCTCTTTAAACAGGTTCATATCCTAATATGCAGATGATCCATAGGTCTATTGTAGTTAGGATATGTTAAAAATGGGCAGAGTTTGTCTTATGAAATAGGAAATAAAAGAAGTACATATGGTTATATATGTGCCAGACCTCCAAAGGTAGGGAAGTGCTGTAAATACTTTGTTGACTCTGTGCCAGATTCTTGTGTTGAATCTTTCCATGTGTAGCAATGTGATGACAAGGGCAAAAGAACTTCAGACTCAATTGTTTTAAAACTTTGGTTTTTTGAATGCTACCTTAAGAAATTGAGGCAATTAGACATCAGAAGAAACAATCAATTAATAGAAAAGCTACAAAATGCACACACAAATATCCCAGTCCACTTTGATTAACTTCTAGACAGTTCTTCAGTCAAGGGAGTATTATAAGCTCCCTCATCCTAAAGTATGAACTGCATGAAAAAGAATGAGGATCACTTCCATTGAAGGCTACTAATGCCAAATTATAGTCAAAATTTTCCCTATTTCTTTTCATACACGCATGGCTAAATAACTGATGTAAAGTATCACCTCCATTTTTTCTCATTTCTCTTAGGAATCAGGCTCCATAGTTACACAACAAATGTTTTAGGGTTTTTTCAGTGGTTTAAATTCCCTTTTACCTCTCTGGTGAAAGATTATTGAGAATTAAGAGATATCAATGTATATGAGTGATATAGATAAATAACTCTTCAGTTCTGTAGCAGAGGCTGTAGCTGAAGAGGTTTGAAAAAAATTGCATGAATGTTGTGAGGGAAATATTTCCTTCTTTACTGTAATAAGGCAAGTGGATGCAACATGAAAAATATTTTCTGAGTTGCACTACATTTTTCTTTTTATTTTACTATTGTCTGAAGTAAATAGGGAATACAGGTCAGAACTAGGAACAACCTTAATAGGCTACTAGACTGAAAAGAAGAAAGGTCCTCCTGACTTTCAGCTTGGCTTTGGGGACTTGTATTTAACTTAGTATTAAACAAGATTGCACAGCAGATAAATATTTTCACTCTACTCAAGTGAAGTTTTTCAAGCACATTTGCCTGCTTGGGGACTCAGCCCTTTGTATGCACTGCCTCCTCTGCCATCCCACCAACAGCAGAGCTAGAATGACAACATTTTGAATTCACAGCCACAATTTTTTGTTGCTGTGACAAGTCCCATTTGGAGAGTCAGTTGCACAGCAAAACATAACAAAGGAATTATTTGCAATAAGTGTGCATCCATAAGACAACTGATTTCAGAGCTGCTTTGATCAAATTTTGGGCCGTAGGGCTGCTCCACTTCCTTTGCTGCATCTGGTAAAGGTCACCATGGGCTATTCTACTCCCAGCAGGTAAAGAGTCTCATTTTAAAAGTGCTAAAAATCCATCTGCAAATCCTGATTTTTATCTGTTAAGATTAACATCAAGAGAAAAAGGGTATTTGTTGAGTCTCATGAGCAATTAAATTAGCACCAATAAAGACTCATGCTCCTAAAGTAGCCTTGGTCACTTCTGTCTCCATAGAGAAGATGGCCCAGATGCTCCCCACCACTCCATTGCATTGTGTTATCTTTAACAAAAACGTGCCATGATGGGAACCATCCTACTTCTATTTTGTTGGAATTGTCATTCTTGCAGCAGTAAAACAAATATTCTTTAAGATCATATTTTCTTTGGAAAAATATATTCTGTCATTCATTAGTGTATTTTAAAAGACTTTATAATCTTCCTTTGTATGTGTGAAAAATGGGTGAAAACCAGCAGCAGCTACCACCAAAACCTGACAGATGACCCCTGTGTATTTCCATTCATTCAGAATGTATGAGAAGCTCAAGTGTGCTCTGACATTAGACATAGATGTCCAAAGTCATAGTTTACCAGGTGTCACATTCATCAGTTTCTATCACAGATTTGATATTTTTTTTCAATCATGATTTTAAAAAATGTATTTTAAATCGCAAAGCTTAAACTATCCTTGCATTATCTCTTCCTTCCTAGAAATGAAAATATTAACGTGACATAAAGACCAAGTCTCCATATTTAGCTGAGTTAGGGATGTTTTAATAATTTTAAAAGTCTTCAAAGTTTTGAAGTTCAGTATGTAAGCCCTGGCTGTACTGAAGGAGAAGAAAGGCTTGCACAAGGCCAGTGGTAGGGCTTTCATTTTTGTCTCCCCACCTCCCTTCTCTGAGTGTGTTTTGGAGGGGCTGCTTTAACCTGATGCCAACAGTATATTGTAGTTGTTATCACCTTTCCTGGCAGTCTCCTCCCTGCAGCCTCTAGGTTCTTTAGGTGGAGGAGAATGCCCAGCTGAAGAGCAGATCACACTGTGACATTCCTTCACGTGATTTACACAGCCAGCTTCACTACAGCAGAGATGCTGACAGATGTCTGCAGGAGGAAAATGTCTGCTCAGGTGCAGTACAGATTTGGGTGCCAGAAAGCTTGGGCCAAGGAAAGAGATAGATAGGCTCCATCTTGGAATGTGTTGAGGAGTGCATATCTCACATATTGTAAATTGCCCACCCCAAAGACATTCGGGTGGGGACTATAAATTTTTGATTGAAGTATTCAAGAGAAGTGCTGAATTAGAAAATGTTTAACATACTAAATTAATTATTCAGTTTTAAAAAATAATCAGTTTTTTTCTTTCTCTGCTACAGCTTCAAGCTGGCTTTGGGCTAAGGAGGGAAATGAAAGAGCACTGTTATAATTACAGTGTGGGAGTTTTTTTGCAGGTGACTTTTTTTACAGGTGACCTTTTTTAGATATCCTGATCTTGTTTGAGTGCTAGCAAAGCCTAAAACTGGGATTCAAAAAAACCTAGTAAACAGACTTTGTAATCACATGGTGTAGTCCCTGAACTGGACATGGCATCTGTCATGAAATGGGTGTTTTCTGGGGTACCTCACCTTTATTGCCTTAAATCATATGCAGCTGAATTCATACTCTTGCTAGGAGGAGAAAATAAATGTTTCATCGGGTCTGTTTAGACCCATAGATTTGTCCAGAGCAGACAAAATTCTGGCATTTTTCCTGTGGTTAAAGCATAAAACTTTTCCCATTACACCTTTGATAACATATCAAGGAAACACTTCTTGGTACAAGGAATTCAGAGTTGTGACTTATACAAAATAAATGAAACCTCCAAAATTGCAAAACTGAAAATTATAAAACCACAGAGAACAAAAAAATTCCATGAGACATAAATTTTCTCTAGGGATAGACACTCATAGGGATAGAGATTACTCATATAGAATGTGCACGTGTGTATTAAAAGATGCTTATACCTTAACATGAGGAAGCAAGTGAGATTTAAAGTTGTTAGGTTCTTGGGGTTTTTTACATTTAGCATTAATCTGCCTCACTCCTTTTCACCATAGTAAAACTTCTGGATCAATCAGCTTTATTTTGCATTGCTGTTTTCAGCATTATTGAGCCCACCATATTTCTCTCTCTGTGGATTTCCAGGGTCAAAAAAAATGGAGCTGGAAAGCTGTTGTCTCCCCTTTACTTCAAACATGGTTTTGTTCCTCCCTGGAGGAAACAGATTCAAAACATAGGAGATGCCTGCATTCCCTGAATCCCCTGAGTAGACATTCCTCTTTCTCATCTGAAAGAGATGAATTTGCAGGTTGGTTTAGGCCAGGTCCCATGTGCTACTCTGACCCTCCAGGCTCCATAACTTCTGTCCTACATGAGCACAGGAGAGGATCCTCACACCAAACCCATGGCAAGGGATCTGCTTCAGCACTGCAGCTGACAGGAAGGCTGCAGGTTATCTGTGTTTGCAGCCATGTAAAGATACAGATAACCTCTGGGTTCAGCTGAAGTTCAGTTACCCTTTTTCAGAGAAAGAAAAAGAGAGAAACCTCTTTCTTCATTTTCTCGGTGGGTGATTTTTTTCCCCTGTATATCCCATTGTAATGGTACAGAGAAATATTTATCCTATTTTTCAACTCACAGTTAGAAAGTATGAGGTGAATTTGCTCCCTGTAACACATTGGTGATAGAGCCAAGCTATGAATGAAGGAACCAGGAATCCCAGGGCTGCCTTTAATCTATGTTTCTTTGTTGTGCTTGGAAGGAGACCACAGAGCTGATGCTGCCTCTGCTGCAGAATCACTGGGAATTACAGGTAGCCATAACCTGTATCATAAGATGCCATAACTTCACCCTGAAATGAAATGTGACATAGAAATAAGAAATGTGCAATAAGAAATGTCACATGGAGAGCTGTTTTTTTCTGCCATAATTCTGATCTATATTGGTTCATTGAATTAGAAATGAAAATTGATATTAACACTTCATGTTTCTAATACACAGGCTTATTATTCCTGTGATGATGAGATGTTCCTTCTCTTTACTAAAATGTATGACTGTAACAGCTGAAAGTCAAGAATTCTAGGAGTTTGTCCCTTAAAATATTTTTTTAACTGCAGTAACCCTACATTTATTCAATATTACATCATGCTCATTTCATTGCTGAAGCTGAGAACAATACTGCAATATGATTTTCTATCTCCCCCCCTTCTCCCTTTTGAGGTGTTTCAGGATGATTNATATATTCTTTGCAATAAAAGCCATAAGACTTACAAAATTACACCAAAAGACATTTTTGGAAAAAGAAGTTGACTTATGTCCCATATTATATGCTCTCACAATATTCAGCAGAGAGAAACAAATCTTTCATCATACTTTCAGACGAAATATTTTTGTTACTCTTTTTTTTTTTTTTTTTTACCATATAAAGCATTAATTGAACAATGATGCTGTAAAAACGTGCATATGGAGCCAGATCCACCCATGTTATTGTAAAGCAACTTGCTTGATGTTTCATATTGTTCAGCAGAAGAACATCATCAGAATATCCTGTCTGGCAAGAAAGGCTATCATGTTAAAAAGGAACCTTGGCCTCAGATTTTTTTTTTTTCTCTTTATTTTCAGTCTGAATCTGAAATTCCCCAAATATACTGCTGAACTGGACATTTTTACCTGCAATGAACTGTTTGCTGGGTGTGTTATGCCAATATCTTGGCAGGAGATAAGCCTTGTGGAAGCATCCAGAGGAGGTGTTAATGAGCACAGCACTATGCTCCATTTGCAAATGAGCTCCCATTAACTTGCTGGGAACAGCACCCTGAATATGGAAAATATACCATAACTTGTTAGTCAAATGTGGAATCTCAAATTTAAGTTTTTAAAGACAATTACTATTTTAATGTCATATTGTAATAATTTTTACAAAGCAGGTTTCAAAAAAGGAATAAGAGGAGGTAGAGGCATGGGAAGTTGAAGCCCACATTGCAGCTTTTGCAAATCTATTTATGGGTTTTAGTGGTTATTTACTATTATAATTACTGCATTTGGGAACGCTCTCTTGGCTGTTAATTACATAAAATCAAATCATTCAGTTTAATAAACTGAGGGTAGTTACTGAGATGGCTGAACAACATACCAGTGATGCTTGACAGACATCTTAATATTTATCCAGTTCCCATAAAGGCCTCCTAACTTGGAGAAAGCAACACAGACTTGGTATGCTGAGCTAGGGTATATACAATTTTCCTGTCAGAGGCAGAAATACCAACAATTGATGGTTAGTAACAGCTCACAGAACTTTTATTGCTGATGATGAATAGAGATGCTTGAATGCCATCTTTATCACTGGGCTTGTGCAGCTCTGTGTCTGACCCATCTTGATGGCCTCCATGAGGTTGTTTTAGCTCTCAGCTTGAGGTCAGGCTGTGTGACAAAACAAGCAAAATGCCTGTTTGTCAGGGGAAAAGGATGGTAACTGGCACTGAAGAGTTCTCCTATTACTGGGTTTGAGACAGACCTATTTCCTCTTTAAATGGGGGTGTTGACTGGGAAGTTATATTTCATGGCTGATGGTTAGAGGGTTGGTTAGAGCTTTGAGTAAGCAAATGGAAAATATCTGAATCAGAGGCAAATGAAGGGCAATAAAAAAGAAATCCCACCACACCTTTCATTTGGGTAGCTGCTCACAGTACAACTGTACATGAAGGAGACTCTCCCAAGTGAAAAATCCAGTCTATTTCTTTCATAAAACCACCAATTCTTAATAAGGCCTTACCCTGGCCTTCTTCAGCACAGGAATAGATATGGGGGTATAAACAGCAGCTAAAACAAACCATCTGGTGAAAAGGAGGTGCACTGCCTTAAAGACAGCAATAGCACTGTGTTTTGAAGGCAAACAAGGCTGCCAGTTTGCCAAGAAGATCACGTCCATTACTTAAGCAGCAGCCTTTGTCCCATTCAGCCACACATGAAAGGCCAAAAGTCCTTATTTTTTTTAAGCTACAAGCAATGCTTCATAGCCAAGAAACAAATTATTTTGCCCTACAAATCACTTAGATTCCTAAGTCATCATTGTTACAATGGCACTGCTACTACAGCAGGGTATCAAAACTACTGCTGTTTTTAAGCAGGAAAAGCTGTTTATAAGCAGGAAAAGCTCCTCACCCATCAGTTTAATAATTTACCATTTTCTTTCTTTAAGATTTTCAATATAACTTCAGAATTGAGGAGATCACTTTCTAATAAGCTGGTCAGTGACTGCACCACTTGAGAGACATTGGTGTTAATGTGAATTACGTGCCTAAATGTTTTACCTACCATTCTGTAAACTTATCCCAGATCTTGGAATGCTTCCTAGCTGCTGCCTGGATAATGCAATGATGATGGACTTTTTCCCTTTGTAAAGATAGATTTCCCAATAAAAGTGGTGTTTTCTCCTCTTTTATAGTGATCTTTAAAAACATGCTTTGATGCAAAATCTGGTAGACACTGCACATCATCTCAGAACAAATGGTTCTTGTTCTGAGAATTCTTTGAAGACTCTCAGTGGCCTCTTCTGATATTAAAGTATGCCACTAGGAATATTAAATTACTGTCCCACCTGTTTCCTATACTGTGTCATGTACTCTCAAATCTCTGCCAGAAACATGAGCAGAGTTATTGTACTATCAATAAAAGGCCTTGAAATTATATTGCATTGTATACACAGATATTGTTCTGATATGTTTACAGATGCTTTTTTCTAGGCTATTATTAAAGATTTTTTGTTTGGTAAAGCAGAAAGGTAGTTAGCTGCATATATCTGTGTGTTACAAACAGTGAAAATACACACAGGTAAAAGTTATAGCATTTCTCTATAGCCTCTTCTTTGCTCTAGGTGAATGCCAAGCTTTCCCAGTATGGAAGGGCAGCTTCTTACAGTCCCCAGGGCCAAATTGTTTTCATTAACATCATTTCTGGGGTAAGTGATTATTCCCTGGATTAATCACCAAGTTCTGCCAAGTATCATCTGATGTTTCCCAATTTGCTTAGTTAGACTTCTGAACATACATGAGTTCTAATCCACAAAACAGTGAATATGATAACATCTAATCATGATACCAAAGAGTATTTTCAAATCAAATATTCATAAACTACTTTCTATTCTGCAAAGAAGTGAGAGCTAGTACAAGCTTTACTTTTACTGAGATAAACCTGTTTTCTGGGAAAACTAAAGAACTTTTTCTTTTTAGCTCTCTGATGCTGCTCATTTCAGAAATCTTCCAAGGTAAGGGCTCATCTTCTTCAGAGATTTTCCCAATATATTTTAGACTGGCCAAGTTTTGCTACTGACCACATTATGCAATTCTTCAGCTGAGAACAAGCTTGCACCTCTCTAAACATGAACAGAATCTGTCCCAATATCTAATTTCATTGATATTAACAAGGCAAAATGGAAAAAAACCCAACCAAATAACCCATCCAAAATGCTGTCAGCTATTAAAGTCTGAATGTTAAATGGAACCAGAATAAGTACTTCTGTTGCTATAGTAACACATTAAGTATAAAAAAATGTCTAACCCTCTAAAAACTTAAGTACATCCATATGCAACAGCTTACAGGTACTTGCGTGATTTAAAGGATTCTTGGTCTTTCCCCTGGTAAAATTATATGTCACCAATTGGAGGTCTTTTATTTTCTCTTAGTTTCACTAATGAAAATCAAACATGCCAGGAAATGGCAAATAAATTGCCTTCACCACATTATACCACTAAGAAGAGTATAACCAAGTACTAATTTAGGTCATGTAAGGTAAAAGGGAGATAGAAGTGACGTCTATTCAGCTTTCCTGCAAATATTTTGACTAGAGCAAAGAGAGCATGGGAAAATCTGTGTGGTAAGCATGTAAGATATTGTAGCAGATAAAGCTTGCCAGAATCAAGAGCTTAGAGAATGAACAGTTATCTCCAGAGTAAGCAGGAGAGAGGATAACTCTTAATCAGAAAGCAAGGATGGGAGACTGAGCAAGAAGACAAAAAGCACACAGTACTCTCTGATCTAACATGCTGGCTGGTCCCTCCAAGAGTCATCTTTCAGACAACCCAGCAAAGGAGCTAATCTACCTGGGACCCTTTTCAAAGGCAGAATGGCAGTGGCTCATATACAAACATGAATGTTTGTTATGAGGGTATCCAATACTTGAGTAACTGAAAAAGGAGGTTACCAAGAGAATAAAGCTTTTTTTTCCCTACAAAGTAAATACATGCTATAAAAGCCCTATTCCACAGGAAGCTCTATTCTTGGTCCAAAACAACAATTTTCTATACTTAGTCTTCTCTGGGTCAAGAGCAGGTTCTCTGAACTTTTCTGTAGCTGAAAATAAATGGCAGTAGATTCTACTTTCATTTTCTCATAGATTTCAAAATGCCTGATGCTTTGTGGTTCTCATTACCCAACTCAAGTCCTTCCCACTCAGTTCAGTATGGCCTATCTGTGAGCATGGATTCACTTAATGGTAATTACACAAGTGGTTGGGGCACTCAGGCAGGACAAATAGGCAGCAGGCTCGTGGCAACCTGGAGACATGTGGCATATGGAAATGCAGACTTGGCAAGCAGAGTCACAGCAGGCACTCCAGTGTTGTGGAGATGGATAAAAAGCATCCATGTCTGGAACAGGATGTGATTATATGCCACCTGCACCATTATCATCATATGTTCTATTTGCTGTGCTCTGCAGCATATTTATCTCTCATCTCTGACTCATCTGTTATTCTCTCCTTTGCTACAAAAGTTCTGCTCAGTAGGTTTCTTCTTTCTGTCACACTATTTCTACATATGCTGCTTCTTCTTCTTCCTCCATCCTTCTTCCATTCACTCCTCATCTGCTCCCTGCTGGATCCTTTCTCCACTTCTCAGCCTTGTACTCCACCCACTGTGGAGGGGACAAGCCCAAAGCACAGTGAGCACAACTCAGCCTGTCCCAAACCTGGGCCCAAAACGCTAGGGCTGTTCCCCAGGACCTGTGCTTCTGCAAACAGCTCCCTTCCAAGCAGCACTTCCTAACAATATTGTTTTCCAAAGTTGCCCATAGATATAGATTTCCAAGTCCATATCTTATGCTATATGAACTATATGTATTGAACTTGAAAAAAAAGTTTATTAACCAGTTCTTCATTTGCAGGAGAGCTTTCAGAGATACACAAACACAGTATCATGCAAAATGTCGTGTATATCTTCCAGAGAGTATTTTGGCATGGGTTTGCATCCTTCTTGTACTGGACAAAGACTTTGTGCACCTTGGCCTTTTGCCTGTCTGTGTGTGGTGATGCTGTGGTGTGACTGGATTCCCATTCACAGGTAAACTCCACAAGTTCACTGGAATTACAGGTCTGGTGCCTACTTACTGGCTGTAAATTTTTACATTACTCAGGGGGCTGCAAATTGTTCTTGATTATTCCCTTCTCAGTTCTCCTACCTAAAAGAATGCCCACACCTACTAATGATAATCAGAGCTTCTCCCTTCTCCCAGCCATGCAGCAATGGCACTGCTGGGAGGGACTGAACTAAAGAGATGAGTTAAAAGGGAATAACATGTTTAAATCTTTCAGAATTCCAGATGGGACATTGCAATTAGTGACACAGTGCCTGGGATCCTCTGTAGAGAAAGGCTTGCTTTGTTACTTAATAAAATTCCTCTTAATGGAAGGCTGATGGATCATAACTACCTGAGGAGGATTTGAAGCTGGTGGTGAACAATCAAAGTGACTTTTGTCTCTCTCATCCCACCCAAACGCCCCCTCTTGAAGGACCACAAAGCAGTGAGGGTAGCACAGTCCCCAGACCTGTACAGACAAAAAAAATACAATGTGTGAATCCATTTTATCTAGGTTGTTCTTGTGCAACTCACTCACTCAGCACGTGGAGGGAGGGAGGGAGGATACAACCCAGGCTGCTCCCAGCCTCCTCAACCTGATGCTGCAGTACCTGCTGCTTGCCCAAGAAATCACGGCTACAGCACTTCTCTAGCTACTCTGAAATAAATCTGCTTGAAATGACAAAATTTGAGATGAGAAAATGTAGTCCAAGATTAGAACAGTTTTGTTCTCCTGTAAATTCTCACCAGACCTGTATGTAAGAGGAAAAGAATTTACAGTCATGAAGTACCCTTGAGCTTTGACTTTGGAAGCAAACCGCTCTGCCCTGAGTCACCTGTCCTTGCCTGATTTGATGCTTTCCTTCAAGTTCCTTGGCCCCAAAAATGAGAGACTTCATAATGGAAGAGGGCATTTGTAGAGGTTTGATGTGTTTTAAATAGCTGCTTTAGAGGAAAAAAAGAAAAATCCAGCCTGGAAATTATGTGGTTTTATTTAATGTTTTCAGAATAGTTTTAAGACTCTTTGATCAAGATATTTTTTTCTTCTTTTTACTTTTTCTTTCTAGCTGTGCAAGTGTCTTATGATTTTTGGCAGGTGTTCTGGGCTTGTTCTTAGCACAAACTCTGGACAATGAGTGTGTGAGTTCAGAAGCATTTGCTTGTCTTAGCTGGGATCTCTGGCTTGCACCTCATTCCAGCACTGGTTTTGGTGCCATACAGAATTTGCTGGCTAGTTTGAAATGATGACACAGAAAACACTGTGTGCTTAGAGGAGAATCATTCCAAGTGTCCAGGCAGGAAAATTAGGCTGAAAACCTGATAGAACCAGATCTAACCTGTGGCTAAATGCTCAGGGCCAGATCCTCGGGTAGATTAAATCATCATTAGGTCATGTTAATGGAAGGATGTGCTGATTGACCTCCACTGAAGATTTTGCTGGCCTGTGTATGCTCCTGTTAAAATTAAGAGGGCTTTCCAACAAGTGATGTGATTTTGAGTCACTTGTTTGGTACCTTTTCTCTTTTATTCCATTTTACTGTCTGTTTTTCAATTACCAGGGCACAATTGCCCTCATCACTGGCCCACTCAAGGATTGTAACTTTCCCCTTTCCAAGTCTTAGATAAACAATTCTTAAACAGTCACTGATACCAGGAAAGTATACATATTATTTAGAATCAAAAAGTAACTCTTTCTGGTGCAGCCCTTAGGACTGTTCTGTGAAGTTTAGGTCCCTTTGCCCCTGCCACTGTCCGGGCAGTTTAAGATTTTAATCACACAAGGTTTCAGCTATAGAAAACAGCCAAACACATTACTGCTATTCAGGATATTTGTTTTGGCTTCTCTTTGCAAAACAAGTACGGAGATAAAAGAGCTCCAGTAGGTAATTCTTACAAACCATTCAGAAAATAATGAATGCTCTCTGTGCATGGGAAGTCCCCAGCTTTCTGCTTTGTCATGGTGAGGAGGTAAAGGAAGGCACTGAATGGGAAAGCAACCTTGACAAAAATCACATCTTCACAATGCCTGATTAACATCCAAAAGTTACTGCCATAAGATACTACGAGTCTTCCAGAAATAGTATGGTTTCAGTATTACAACCAGACAGAATGAAAATACCCTTTAGTACTCTGTACTTCAGTGGAGCATTGAGCAGGCTTTTCTGCCTGCTGCATTTGAAATTTATTTCTGTCTAAAGTATTTGGTAGGGGCCTTCTCAAGAAATTAGTTTCATGGTCTGATTCACCCTGCCATAGAAATTTTTATATTTCATATTTTGACACACTTATATAATGTGCCTTTGCCAACTAAGTAGCAGAACAGTATTCAGTCTTTATGTAAGACTTTTTATTCATATATCAAAATACTTTCCACATAAAATTTATGGATATAGAAACTAAAACTGAAAGGAACAGCTCAAATTCTTGGTATGACAGATCACAAATAAAATACAGGTTTCTAAAATTAATCTAATTACTTTTTTATTATGTCATGCTTAAAGATTGCATAATTCATGTATATTCTTAATTAACTTTGCTTTGAAAAATCAAACTCAATTTAAGACAGAAGAAGTCTAGCTAATATTCTTACATACTGCTAATGGTAATTAATACATTATGACATAACTGGAATGTCTTTTGGAAACATGAATAGTTCCAGTGCAAAGGTCTAGTGGTGTAATAAGAGGTCTCTTTGAAAAAATTGTATGGTAGACTAGCAGCATTTTTTTAAGAGAGGTCATAGGGATATTAGAGAGTAAAACCAGGGGTTAGCAGGCTTCTGGGAGTCCACAGACTATTGGTAATGAAGCCACAAGCTGTAACTAAGAACAATAAGTCAGTCAGGGATTGTTTTTGCTATGCAACAAATGCATAAGGACCTGGAAATCAAGCAGGACTGAAGGGTACTGCTCTAAGCAGATAGCATGTTCCTGCTTCACAACAGGCACAGAACCTGGGAGAGCCCTGACTTCAAAATCGAAATCCTGGTTGCAAAAGGCTCTATGAGTTCAAAAATGTAAGTGAAAAAATTTGTGTCAGAAGATCTCTTGAAAGGTATAGAGTAGAGAGGAAGAGGCAGCCAGCTGTAAACCAGTGGAGGCAGAGAATGTGTCCTGGCAAATAGCATCGCGTGGCTGTCTCATCCTTGTGCTCCTTTCTCTGGGCATCCCCTGGATGCCAATGCCAGGGGTGGGGTACTGGAAGAGAAAGATTTCTGATCTGCCCTGATAGAGCTATTCTTTCATTACCTGCCTTCACAGACGGGCACCACCAGGGTAGAGTCTCATTGCACAAGGAAGTTGTACTACCCATTGCAGGCTCTGTCTTCTATGCTGGGTTCTGCTTTGCTTTTTTGTAACATCATGCCCTGCCCCATTTATTCAAAGACTGGAGAAACAACCAATGTTTTCTGTTTGTGGACCAGTAGCATCTTTTTGACTTGGTAAATTTCAGAGTACTGAAAAGTGGAATAGAAGGAACATTTCTGGTGAAGAGATCTCAAATGATTCTGCATGCCGTGAAATTGGGAAAACTGGCTGCAGTCCCTCAGAGAAATGTACTTGACATTACAGTACATAAATGAGCTCTGAGAAAAAAATCCATAGTGATGACAACTGACAACCAACTTTCTCATCTGAGGTAACCCCTTTTGTCACTGAAGCTGTTCCTCCACGTTGGGCAATAAGTCAGAAAGCCACTTTCTCTGGACTATTCGCTGAGCTTTAGTCTAGACTTAGAATCAAAAGTCTCTGGTTTCTGTGCAGCTCTCATAAAAGTCATTTCCTAGAACAATAAATAACTAAACCAGGGTCTCAGATACTTTAAGAGCTACATTTATAGTAACATTCAACAAATACTGCACATTTTTAATGTAAATAGTCCTGTAAAATTTTAAATGGTGCATGGGTCAATCTCACACTCCTTTTACATTTGTTTCTTTGGAAACATAAAAGTGATGGAGTTCTAGCAGCACTTTTGTTTGTGGGAACAAATTTTTGAGGTCATATATACTAACATATTAGTATTTTTGAACACTAGACTTCATATGCAACTACTCAGATCAGAAGGGCCTTTGGTTCACATCCCTACTCCAACTCCACATTTGTTTGCACATCCCAACCACACCCAGAATTGCAAAAGTCTTGTGTTAGCCCAAGGTATACATAACCACCCATTAGGAACTTCAAAGATTTAGGAAATTTCAAAAAATACCTTTTAGGTTCAGGTCGTTAAAGGACTCAGATGTATTAAGATTGGCTAAAATACTTAAGTCTAAAATGCAGATTCTAAAAATCCTTGGTAGGTGTAAATGTGTTAAAGTCTCTGTGCTCAGACTTCTGATATAAAGCATCACAGGTGCCTACCTGCTGAATTAATAACTTGTCTCTGATTAAACAGAGTGACCCTCTATTTTTCTGAAGTCTGAAGTGTGGCTTCACATTCCAGTCTTCGAGAGACCAGAGTTCATTAGAGAGTCCAAAATAGAAAGGAACAGCCCATCAAAGGAAGGATTTAAGCTTGCTGCTACCTAACTGCCTTTTAATTGATGTTTAATTATTTTCTTCACCTGAAGCTCCCAAGTCTCTGCAATATGTGAAGAGTCCCTCCATCTAGCTTGAGCTACAGGTTCTCCTTCAGGATACTCTTGTATCACATGCCATAGCCCCCACGTCCTTTCTGGGCTTCAATCCCTGTGCTCTGTGCATCTTGGGAACTCAGTTGCCTATGTGCCTATGTGACAATTCTGCAAAGTGTCTTTCTGAATCTTTAGGCAACTCATTATCTTGGAAAATAAGATTTACAATCTTGCTTGTATTTGACACCCACAAATAGATCTAAGGGATCATCTTCCTACCTCACAGAGTTCTTTCATTTTTTCATTATTTTTGCAAAGCACTAAATTGCATTTGTGATGAGAAGAGGAGGTGACCTGACAAATACTGGACTGAACAGAAATATAATGTGCTGCAGCAAAAAACAAAATTATATTATGCTGATCATATACATTTGTTATAAACTATTCCTCACTTATTCCTTGTTGATAAATGCACAAGTGCATGATCTCTCTGTAATTCCCATCTTGCCTATCGGATGCTTTAGCACAATATTAACAGAAGCAAAGGAGGATAAGATCACAAACTAGGGATGAAATATCTCAAGTAAAGACTTGCATTGGCATTAATTAAGCTGTGTTTTTCCTTTCCAGACTTAAATCTTGATTTTTTTGGTGTCTTGACTTAAATATAGGATTCAAAATTTTCTGATTAAAAGGGCATCAAAATGGTAAGGTATAAAAATAGCTATGCTGTCTGCAGGGTCCTATGAAGACATTTCAAGAGCAAAGTGAATTTGGCACAGACATGAACAGCAATGGGAGTAAGGATCAAAGTGCAGTTTTTGTAAGGTTTTCTAAATGTGCTGCAGACATTCTTGGCTGTCTGCAAACATCAGATAAGAGCCTACATAAGGATGGTGAAAAGAAGAATAACTGCCACATTTAGTGGATTTGCACACCAGATTAATAACTCGTGGCTAGGAGTTGATCTGTAAGCAAATAATATTTAGTAGGTGTGAGAAAAAATTCCAATCATGTCTTGAACTGGAATATAGTTCAAATCCATGAAAAGAAATCAATGACTCAGTAACATCAGCTTAGAAATGAAACACAATGAAGAACTGAAGTTCAAAGAAATGTTCAGGCCATATTGAAGAGATTCTGGCAGAGCCAGAAATAGGAAATAAAGCCTTGAAGGAACTTCATTGTAAACAGGTGAGCCACAGCTATCATCTGACATTCTGAAGGTAGGACAGTAAAGAAGAAGACATTCTCTCCAAAGCGAGAATAAGTGTATGTTTTTTCTCAATTTGTAGTTGCACTTGGTTCCATAAACAAATAACATCAAACTCAAATAGATGCTAAAAGTAGATACAGTTGGATTTACCACATGTGACTTTTCAGAATATCCATAGCAAAATGACTGCTGATAGGAAGAAAAATCATCATTAGGGCCAAGAAAATTGTCAGATGTGTCACAATAATAAAAAGACTATACCGTTCTAATTAACCACATCTACTACTTAAATTTGCAAAAGACTTGTAAAATAAATAAATTAAGCATTATTATTTCCATTCAGCTGATGTATAAACTCAGGCACAGCTGGGTTTGTCTAGCTCCTCTCATCAGTAGCGCTCTCTCCTGATACCCTTGGCTTATCACAGGCTCAATGAAACTGGTTTTCTGTGGGAGCTCGTTTGTAAATTGCTAGCAGGAAAACACTGATTTGATGCTGGTTATTCAATGGTTATCACAAACCATGAACAGTTCTGGGATATGCAAGCTAATATTACCTTCCCTAATCTTATTTGGCCTCAGCATTATGCACTTCAGCCAACAGCTATTGTTTTCTGTCAGAAGAGATTGATCGAGATGACAAATTGCAAATAAAGTTTACAGATTTTTTCCTTTTAAAGAGGACCAAACCAAGTGCTGTGGGGAGATTTCCCCTTTGGTCTATTGAAATAGTCACTGGAAAGAAAAAGCACAGTACTCCATACTGAACATGTTGCTTCAAGACTCCATAACAATGTGCGATATATTGGCAGAACTTGTTTGCTCCTGTAAACAGCATTCAAAGAGTGATATCCTGACAATATTTGTTTACATTTGTCAGTAGAAATTTGATTTGCCAAAAACTCCACTGCAGAAGAAGAGGCCTTTGTAATTGAAAATTTAGGCTTGGACTCATTTAATGATTTCTCCTGCCCTTCAGATGCCATTTTAAATTACCTCCATTCCTTATATATTTAAGTAATTTCTAGGAATATTTTACGATCCTATTCGTTTAACTGGTTGGGGTAAGGAAAAAAGAAAGTTACACAGGGCAATGAAACTAAGTTTGCTAAGGGATTTTCTGCAAATGCATTGGTTTCCAAGCCCTTTAGTCCACACTGAAGGTGGCTGACTGAATGCAAGCTTGATCAAAGGCAGACTGGACGACAAGTAGCAAGAAGCAGGAGAGGGGCAGATGAGCAATAAAGGGCACGGAGGTGGTAAGGTTGCACTTGTACAAAGTGCAGTCTGGGTTAAAGGCAGCCTCAGGAATACTCAGGAGTATAGGAGGAGATGTTTTCATACTCACAGGGACACATGGACAAAAGTAGGTTTCCACAGTGCAGCACATTGGCATTCAGCTCTGATAGCAACTGAGTAAAGCAAACTTCAGACTTCTCCTCGCAGGGCTCGCAAATCATTTGCAGGACCTCATTAAAGAGAACTTTGTTGAGCGTAGAATGCTAAGAAATCATTGCCACTAGATGAGAGAACGATAGAGCTACAGCGAGCCATTAGAATCAGGTATCACTTTTTCCATGTGCAAAGCAAGATTTTCCAAGTCAGTGTCTGGAATTCAAACCCAAATAAGTCTGTGAATCTCAGATGAGGCTTTTATCTGGAGGAAAAATACTCCCAAGGAGCAAGTTTTCAAACTAAGAAGGGGGCAGACATAAAAATCAGGAATTTTTTACCTTCCCTCTCATGTCCAAATTGGCTTGTTTGCCAGGATGGCAGAGCCTCCAGTGTATCAGTGCAAGCTCTCCCCAACAATGACAAAAATACCATGAAAATATTGAACACACAAGATATTTTTAGCACCTGTGCCTGTTCTTTTGCAGCTTTCTGCGGTTGAATTCCATAAAGAACTGTTGGCCCGAATCATTGTAAGCCCCAAAGCCTGACAGCTGACTGGCATTGTTACAGTACCTCAGCGCTTGGAAGGTGATCAGCACAGCACAGAACTCATGCTAGAGTTTAACCTGCTAAAACAGACTTTAAGGGTTTGAGAGAGTTTCCCAGAGAGGGACTGCAGCATGGAAAACTCCTGCACAGTGGCCTTAGGCAATTGTTCAGGAGGTAGCAGGGAGAAAGCACTGGATTCCCCAGTCTCCCTCTAAGTTTGCTGCAAGGCTTTTTAAGGAAACAACAAAGACAGCAAATGTTTTGCTGAGCCTTTCCCATAATTTCCCCTTTTCCACAAGAAATTGGAAAGAGACTCTCAAAAATGAAAGGTGGTTTTTTTCTCCCCTACAAACTTGTAAAAAGACTACATGGACAATGGAAAACTCCAAAGTCATCAGAAGCCCTTAGTAGAATGAGCTGAAAAGTGATTCTCAAATTCTAACTGCAAGATGAAACTGTAAAACACCTCAAGCTCCTGCTTTCTTGATGTTTGAGGTCTTGTAGATAAGAGTTAGGACAGCAGCTTGGTTCAGTGGGGGAAAGCTCCTTCATGTTTTCTGGTGTATGAGGGAAATGGGGAGAGACTTCTTGTTGGAGCCAGTTGCTGGTGCCAGACAGCAGGGTTCATCCTCTGGCACCCAGTCAGACTGTGTCAACCAATCAGTTCAAAAAAAGGAAAATTTTAATGCTGTCTTCCAGAGGACAAAAAGCAGTTCTTAGAAACACAGCAAGGAAGAGGCCACCTGGGGCACCACAAATAGAACCAGTCCCATTAATGTTCCCCAGTCTCCAAGAGATAAATCATTCTTGGCTATAATCACACCCCCCTCCTTCAGGGAGGTTAGATGCCAAAATTAGTAGTCTAGGGACTTCCTAGGTGTCTACAGCTGATGAGGAAAGAGAGGTTCCCAGAGGGCATAAAAGGATCTTCTCCACTGCTGTCTTTCTCTGGAAGACCTTTCACCTTTCTCTGTTCACTACAAAAGGATCACAGATGAGGAGTTGATTGACTTCTTCTTTTGAGCTTGGACTTGCTTCTCTTCTCCTGCTGCTCTGTGCAATGAAGACTGAAAGAAATTCCAAAAGAGAGAATGAAATGAATATGCTGTTTCATAAACATTTCCACGCATTTAACACCTTCTTCCTCCCTCACTCCTCAATTTCTCAAGGGAAAACTGTTTTTTTTTTTTTAAGGAAAGCTTATAAATTTTATCTTCCATCAGACTGTCCTGACTTAACACCTTCTTTTGCTTGGGGTGGAAAATCCAGAGGTTTCTCAAAATGTCACTTTGTCTGACTGAAGAGCTTTTGCTCACAGCTGAGCACAGCTGTTGCCCACAGAACTGCTGTTTGTGAGCTTCTGTAAACAATTCCAGGTTGCAGTAAACTTTGGGGCTTATTATTTGATAAATTATTTTAAAATACATAATGCATAGCTTTACTGAAATGCATGAATACAAGGGTTGGAATTAAACCATAATTTTCAGACTTTGTTCTGCATTTTCTGCCTGCTTAACAGTTTTTTGCTTTGCTTTAGAGTTCATTTTATTTTGAATAGAAAGTGCTGTATCCTTTTTTTTAGGCCCAAATTCGTAGTTAACATCTCTTCCTCTCAAGATCACCTAAAAACTCCATCAGATTAGTTTAAAGCCAAAAGACTTTAGAAAAACCCAAACCAATCACATTATCCTTTTATCTGCCTTCTTAATTTCCAAGCACTTAATGAGCCTTTCTCAGCTGGACAGGTGGCAAATTTCCAAGCATGTTCCATGCTGGCTGTACTCTCAGGTGTCTGGGGTGTTGGCATTCAGAAGGACCCAGCAAGCACAGGCTGATGGGTAGGAATATAGTAAGGCAAAGAAAAAGAGTTTTTTTAGGATGCCATAGACTAAATGTTGGCTAGAAACACATTCTACATGTTTCATACATCAAAGTATAAATCTGAGTTTCTGAAAGCTGTTACAAGCTTAGGACAACATCAGACTTTTGTGATCAGTATCTGTTGGTCTTGAAAAAGACAGTGCATAAAGGGAGAAACATATTTCAAAACCAAAGGTCTGCTATTTTTTTTTTCCCAGGTTCTCTGCTTGGTGAGATGAATAAGGACTAACAACATTACTGTCACCTCTTGTTATCCCATTTAGGCATCAAAGAATGTTCTCTAAGGCATCCTAGAAACATGCAAAGAGTGTAGATGATTATTTGGCATCCTTTTTGTGCACTGCGTGTCTCATTTCTGAAGATGAAACTGTTGGATGCTCCAGCCAAATTCACTGGCTGATCTTCAGCAATGTGGTACAGAACATACACGGCCAGAGCCTCATAGAAGACCCTGGTAGGCAAGGACAGCTGCAAGTGTAAGTGAACTTCATCCCTGGATTTTAGAGACTTCTATTAATCCCTTCATTACTCAGTGTATTTGAGAACTCTTTGATACATATCAAGGCAAGTTGGTAGCAGCTTGTGTGTAGAGTTGAAAAGCAATCAGACATTTGGCAGTGAAATGCTCAGACCCCCAGGGCATGGGTCTTACAAACCTTTACTAGGAGAATGCTTTTTAGGGTGAGACTGAATGGAAAGAATACAGCCAAATTCTCTCCAATCTTGCAAGAGACATCTACAAGGCATTCCCAAGATTTAGAAAGACAGCCTAAAATAAAATGAAAGTAAGTAAAAATGTGTTCTTTGAAGAAAGTTAGCATCCTCTTTTTTTCATCTTTCTTTTCAACAACTGGTATTTTCAAACTCTCAGTAGTTTTACTGTTGTGGACCTGACCACATCTCCTTCCTCCTGGGGGTTTGGCATCCTGGGCTCAGGGCCAATTTTGGTAACAGAGATGTTCAGACTTAAACCACTACTGTGAGAAGCAGCAGTGGGGCCTGCCCCTCCTTCACCTGGTACTTGTAAAATGGCTCAGGCTCTTGATCTCTGCCTGAGCTACATTGCTGGTTCACCAGTGCCCACCCTTTTACTTCCCTGATTTTGGCCCTGATCCTTACCCACTGACTTGACTTTCTGGCATGACCTTGCAGCTGTCTCTACAACCCCATGGACTTTCCTGGCAATTTGGACTGTTAGCTGAGGCTGGTTGTCATTCCAGACCTACTCTGTGAGATGAGAGAAGATGAGCTGGAGCCAAGGCTCACACCAAGGCACTGACTGTACCCACACAGGTGCAGATCCAGAGCAGTGAAGGAGAAGGAACAGAGTGTTGGCAAGATTACTACTCAACATCTATTTTTATTTCAAATACGACCGTCATTGCCTTCTGGCTTCCTCTAGGGCTAGTGAAATACAACATCTAATGGATGATGCTGATCAAAACATGGGACTTGTCTCAAGTAAAATCTCATCTATATCCAGCTCTGGTCCTTAGATAAGGTCGTTGTACAGACTTTTGACCTGCTGGCCTCCTTTAACTACCATATAAGAACACGTCTTGTGGAGAGGCAAAAATAATGGTGATAATTTACAAAAGAGCCAGACATTGCATCATGTCCTACTGTGGTCAGAACCAGCCATAATGATTCATGGTTACTATGAATTCCATGTAGAAATCCAGGAAGACCCATATGCCATATGAGATATGGCAGCCAACTTGGTAGCAGGACAGGCTGCTTGGAAAATTTCATATTACTGCTTTCTCCCACATGAAGCCCCCAGGAAGTTAAGATGTCTGTCCTAAGCACATAAAACTTTCTATCAATTGAGATGCAGAGGCTTCATGTGTTATTTCTCTTGGTATCACTACCAGTTTCTGAGGTAGTTGTGTTCCCCTGGAATTATAAAGCCATTTGTGACATAGAGCAGAAAGTGCATGCTGAAGCTGCTTTCTGCAGTTTATTCCCATAAAGAAGAAATAGCCATCTTCACTCTGGTTATTTGACTTCACTTGGGACACTTGGAAAACACTGTAGCACTCTTTTTACACTCTCAGTTGGGACTGGGCCCAATATCAGACACTGTTTCACTGGGATGAAGCGATTCTTCATTCTTCCAACACAAGGCCTTGTACTGAATAGCTAAAATTACCCTCTGTCATTAGAAGAATATGATAGGAATGTTCTGTAGTACCCTACAGTGAGCCTCAAAATAATATTGGAGAATATCTTTGAGCAGATCCTTAGAAGAACTTTATAAAATATAAATCATGAGGACAGAATTTCTCTACTCCATTTCTTTTTAAACTGAATGTTTTATGGTCCACCCAGGACAAAGAACTGCATTTCCATGCTAAATGCAAACACTTTTTTGGCTTTCTCTGGCTTCCATACACCTTTTGGTCTAGAGAGCATGTTTTTCTTTTGCAGAGTCAAAAGAACAACCTAAAATGTTGAAGTGTACACTGAAGGAGATTGTTACCTGTGTAATTTTGACATATCTATGTCTGTGCTAAGTTAGCTCTGGTAGACCAAAATACAATTTTGCTATTGGTGTATCACCATTTTCCTATCTGCAGCATGTGCAGGACTGAGTCTTTTTCTAAGAAACAGAAGGACTCAGAAAAGCTGTAGCAGTCTTTGACCATCAATGTTATTTCGTTATTAACTTGGCCCTCTCTGATCTTTACAGCCGTGGTGTTGAGCTTGATTCTTTTGTCATCATTCTTTATTTACTTCTCCAACAGTAGTTACTCAGTGCCAGAAATTACATATGCTGGGCAGATGTAGAATCCAGATACTATTGTAAGTTTTATTTCTCTGGGACTGGTATCTGATTTTACCTTTTGCTCCTCTCCTTGTTTGTTTGAAAGCCCTTTTAATACCCTTCTTTGCTGGTATTGTGGCTTTGCAACAGCAGTTTAACATGCAGTGCCAGCTTCTGGGGGCAGCTGAAAATAATCTGAATGCTGTGTCACAAGCCCATCTCTGGAAAAAAGAGCTGAACTCTCTGGTCAGATGCTTCAGGAGCAGCCACTTTTGGACCTGCTCTTGTTCAGACTACAATTAAGAGAATTTTGCTGCTAATTTTTTGGGAAGCAAGATGATCCCTGTACAGTCTTGTTTAAACACTTGGGGAAAGGATTTACTTTCTGATTTAAATAAAATTCAAAGGAATGAACTTAGGAAGGATGGGCATAGAAGAACTTCATCAAAAGTCTTAGTAGTTTCCAATTCTATTCTTTCTTTTATGGGCTCCAAAACATCATGACACATTAATATTCTGTCACACAGCATTCATGTATGTATTGCATGGCTATCATTACTGTAAAACAAATTAACACCTCATATTACATTCTGTAGGGAATCTGAGAGAATAAATAATTTTATTTGGATTTGTATGTGCTTGCAAACAGCTTAATTGCTGTTTATTAAGCAGTACTGATTATTTATTAATTGATAGTACTTCCTCCCAAGTAACAAGTAGTGATACAGCAGGCTTATACTTTGATATTATTTATTCCATCCCTCCTCCTTTCTGAATTCTGATGACATAGCTACAAGGTGCATCCACGCTTTTCCAGAGTAAGAACAATTCTGCAAAGATCCTTGAGTCCCAAAGATTCTGACAGAGCTATTTATATTTATGCTGTGCACATGCCTGAGTATCTTGCAAAATTACTATTTTAAGTCACTATATTAATCTGTTGCTTCCTCTTATCCTTGCATAAAAATATAAATCCTCTTAAATCTCATATTAGAGCATAATTTTTAAAACACAGACATCTGGAACATCTTCTATCATGATTTTAATGTGAAGTAATTCAGTGACTGGAGTATTATGCAATTATGCACAGTTAATAGGTTTGCTCGGTGGGTACGACAGCCTGGGCATTACTCTGTACTAACTTCACTGCTGCTGAGTGACTGACAAAAATAATTTATCTCTACCATTGTCTAAATGCTAAACAATCTCCATCTCATCTCCAAAATAATGGTTCTGAAGCAGGAGTGAGAAGCTGCAATTCCTCATTACATTCCAGCTGTATCTGGAAAAAGAAATAGCAAGGCACACCTGGAAAGAGGTTGTACAGAGAGGTGTGAGGAATGACTAATGTAACTATTGCATTGCCTAATCCTTCTAGTGAAATCTGATAAGAATGCATAAAGTATTTGAACAAGAATGACTTGAAAATTGTTGTTATTATTAATGACATATATATAATGCTGGCAAAACAATAAGAATGTAATTTTGAATTCTACAGATTTGTTTCAGCACAGTAAAGGGTGTAGCCACAGGTAAGTCCTATGGAACTTGTCTTACAATGAGTGAACCCAATATACAGAGAGGTCAACTTGTACTCAAAACTGATGTTAGTTTTCCTGATTTCCAGTACAATCACTAAATATTGAAACAGATCCTCTGGGTTCCCAAGTGGGGATCAAAGCAGAATAATGTATGCCTAGAGGAGCACCTGGCTCTCTTCCAAACAACAAGGAATCCTGGAGAGATGGTGTGGTAAGAAGTCTTCTGATTCCTAACAGGACAACCACTTCTGGATGTTTTACCTTTCAGTAGTCAAATTTTGCCTTGTTATAGTGGAAAACCCCAAAATTAAACTCTTATAATTTATTTCATTTTATGTAAATTAGTTAAGATAGCTAGCTGATGTACGGCTTTGATTTGGGTTCTAGTAGCTCTCTCTAGTGAGACTCAGACATCACCAGCAGAACCAACAACAAGGCTATCAAACCCTTCCATACTTTTTCCATTTTCTCCTAATTTTCAGAGAACTAAGCTTGGATTTAACTTCTCTTCTTTGCCCCTTGTTTTTTCCTTTCTTTTTGCTCATATAAGAAATTATCTACCATCTTCCCTCTATTCCTTTATTTTTAGATACTCTTCTTTGTGCCCGTAATTTTTCAGGAGTTCCATATCTTTGAAAAAATATCTGAGATATGATCTGACAACTGCTTCAGAATTGGAGCAATTTTGAATAGTTGTAGAATAACAAAGATGAAAAGTGGTCAGGGGAAAAAAAAGCAACCCAAAGTAAACCTCGAACCTTGTTCTTTTTTACAGTCAAAGGAAAAAAGAAGAAACAGGAAAAAATAACAATTTGAATAGTCTCTTCTTAAAGGTCACAAACATGTGGGTAGAAGAAAAATCTCTACTTTTAAGCCTTTAGAATCAAAGAAACTTCAGAATGACAACACATTTCCCAAAATTATTTTTCCATTATTTGAACCAGGTAAGGACTAAATGTTCAATTCTGCGCAAAACTCATGTCAACCACGCTACCAGTGTTCAAGGGTTAGAGAACTTGTATGAGTGATACTATGATTTATACCTCAGTATGTGTAGAGAAGTTAATAGGATGGTGGAGGAACTAGTGCAATATCTTTTGTATCAGGATTTTAACATTTGGGTGGTGTGTTAAAACACTCTTTAAATCACAGAGGTACAGCAGTTAGCTGGATAGTCCCTATAAAATAAAAAGCCCTGCCCAAACAAGCACGAATGAAAAATTAGTTTTGTTTGTATTCAGTTCCAAAATATCTTTTTTTTTTTCCAGTGAGTACAGGTTCATGCAAGATGGGTAATCGTTAAATCTGGGATTTAGATTTTCTCAAATTTTTTAGTGTTTGAAATCCAGAACCAGATCTGAATTGCACAGTTCAAGCCTAATAAAACAATCACAGGTGAAGTCCATGAAACTCACAGGAATCAGTGGAAGTTTTATTACGTGCTCGAGAGGAGAAAGGATTTTACTCCAAGATGCACTTGGAATCAGAGAGCTTTATTATATTAAAATTTGCAAAAACGTAATTCTGCATGACTGTGAATTTGTCCACAGTCAGAGAAATGGATGAAGCATGAATAGTCCTATTAACTTTGTCATTAAAACCCAAAGAATATGTGTGTAGACTACAGTTGTTACACCCAGCTTTTCTAGATGAATGAACACCAGGATTAAATCAAGGTAAATTTCAGAAAGTTACAAGTACATGCGATGGCGGGAATGCCTCTAATCATGCATTTTTATTGCCAAAATGATTTTGGAGTTCTGCCATTTCAGAAAGGCCACCAGGTAGTAGCATTCCAAAAGTATGGAACAAATAGGACAAACTCAAAGCCCATATAAGTAAATTATATTAACACATTAGCAGTTATTGATCATTATTTCTATTAGAAATTCACAGGAAAAAAATTATTACAGTGTATAACACACAAAAAAATCCATGGAAAAATGTGAACAAAACAGTCTAGAAATCAAAACAAGCTGAGTCTGGCTTTTGGTGCAAATAACTTTGTCTGAAATCTTCTTTCTGTCTTGTAAATAATAAACCCATTTCTATCACTTGCAGGATTTGGATTCCTGTTGATACAGAGCTATAACAGCAAGCCATGTGTGACTCCAATAAGATGATAATATTCTGTCAGATCATCGGCTGGACCTTTACACTGGAAATACCTGGCTCTGTCACTATGTGAGAAGTCATGCCAAGGCATGAAAATAATGTGATTCTTTTAAAGAGAACAGTTGTTTAAAATACCCTGTCCTGCTTTATAGGCCAACCATCCAAAAATAATTATAATACTTTGGAGCTATTGGAAGACAGATAAGCTGAAAGCATGTTTATTTTTAAATGTTATAATATATAAAAATCATTACACAGATCAGTGACTTTGATAAATTCCTGTTTATTTTGAGTAATGCCTTCTGCAATTGCTTTGTAAATGCTAATCGATGTGATGTTTTGAAATCAGTCAGAGCCAGTGAACCTGGCAGACAGCTTCAAACTGTCTGAGCATCCATTTATGTTGTTACATTTCGTGACAAGACATCTTGTGCCAGAGCAGTTTTTGGGAACACAGTGATTCATCCCACTTACCTAGCTCAGCATAATAGATAACAACGCACAGCCCCACGGTGCAGAACTGCAGCTGTTGTGGGCAGCATGTGACAGCACCCTGACACTGACAGAGTGGAGCTGTGTTCACTGCCCCATCCTGGCTCTAACCCATTAGACAATTCTGGTTTGCACTGGAAAAACAAGGTGTGAGAGACTGAAATATTAAAGGTTAATTACTCGAACAATCTGCCATTTGCAAAAGCAGAGGGTGTTTTCCTGAGGCAGGTTTGCACTTTCAAACCAAAGGGGAGGAGGAGAGTTTTTGGGTGGGTGGTACAAAAATCTCTGATCCCCTTAAGAACAGCCCAGGTGCAGAGGGGATGTGGACCCTCCACTGGAGGCTGACCACAACAAACTGGCTTTTGTTTACCAACAAGTTGGTTTTTGAGCCAGAGAAAGGGAAAGGCAGATCCTTCGAAGTGGGACAATGCTTTTTAGCATGCCAATGTCCTCTCTCCTGATAAGGCTCAGGTATACAACTTCCTCCTGGGGGAGGACTAGAGACTCGTAGGTCTCAAGGTGTTCATCCCTTCTGATGGGGCATGACTGGCTCAACTATGCTGGCATGAGAGGCAGCTGTCATGTAATTAAAATGTGTCATAAACCATCAAAAACCATCAAAGCACCGCTAGACTAATTTCTGGGCCCTTCCACCGATCCACCGCGTTGCAGAAGAGAGTGTTAAACTGTCCCTCCAGGTGAGGTCCCTGGGTGTTCCCACCTGAACCTGAGCTTTTTTTAACCCACTGAACTTTGTGTTTTGTGGGCTTTCCCTGGCTCCCCAACAGATCAAGTCTGCGACCATCAATTCAACCATTAGACATGGAAACTGCGGCAATCAAGCCTTGCCGCTGGATCCATGCGTGGTGATATCTTTCCTTTCCACCACCTACTCCTATCCTTTCTTTCTCTTTCTGGCTCTTCCTTATATATTTTCTTAAGTGATATTCTTATACTTTAAATAGTTATATTTCTATAGGTAATACCCAAAAGTGTTACATACCTCCTTTCCATTGCAACCAAATTCTTCTAAAATGAACCTGCCATTTGTGTATATACATCTATAAACAAACAAACAAACAAACACTGGCCTTTCTGTGTAGCTTCACTCTATCTGTCCCAAGGGATTAACAAGAATCACAGTTACCCCAACACAGGGGCAGGTCATTACACAGGGAAGCATAGTTATCACCTGGGGAGACTCTATCTGAAAGTACTGATAAATGTGCTGGGAGAATCAGACAGTGCAGAATTTTCTTTTCTTTCTACCATCAAAGAAACACTGGCTGCAAGACATAGTTCTAAAAACTCTCTGTTTATTCACACTCTTGGAAATTAATTCCTTTTTGGTTGTGGGAAGTGGAGAAATAAGTATTCCTTTGTGTACTAAAAACAGAGTGGGCTAAATCCAGCTTTCCTTGTACAGTAAGGCATGAAACAAATAAGATAAATCACATAAGCAACCTTAGCAGGATCTGGCACTCAGTCTTCTAGACATGTAAAACCAAATTCATATGTGAGTAATGTGGTTCAGCAAAATACATTCTGTAACTACTCTACACACATGTCTGCCTTTGACAAAGATGGGATGTGTTCCCTGAAATTAGAGCATATAATAGAAATTTTCCTCCATGGAAGGTGGCTCTTTTTCACTTCCATGTTGTCTCACCGAAATGAATGAAGATTGCATATGAGTAAATTATAGAGTATTTTGACTACACCAGCACAAGGAGGAATATTTTGTGATTGAGAGAGAAAAAGGATTAACTCTCACAGTCAAAACACAGTAATTTAAAACAGCTACAATTTTTGAAGTATGTTAAAATTCTGTGGGTTCTTCCACTTGACATTTCTCCTTGCTAATTTTCTAGACAAAAAAGCAGCTAAGGATATTTACAACAACAATTACTCAACATCATTACCCAATTATAAGTCCTTGGCTGAGAGCTAATGCAGAATTTGTTTCCCAAGAATAAGAAGGTACTCCCATGAAAGGTCTTTGTGTCACACTTCGATGCGTTCAGGTGCGTAAAGTCTTGGGGTCAAGGACAGGATATGTCTCTCACATTGACAAGTCAGAAATAACAGTAGTATACAATCTATTCTTTCAAGCTGACAGATGTACCTTGTGGTGTACATCATACCAATCCTGAGTACTACGAGCAGCCATGGAGGAGCAAGTGTGAGCACCTAAAATGATGCTATGATTCAGAAATGAACTACAGGCCTTGGTAATGCTGGCATCGTTAATTTTTTTAACAGAAGAGGTCATATTCTGAAGTGTTAAAGAACTGCAGTTGTTAAGGGAGTGACTTATTTAAAATTACTTAGGGTCTCAAGTGTAAATGAGTTGGAATTAGTCTTCCAGGTGGTTTGTGCAATGTGAGTTATTTATGTTACAGAGGTTTAGTACCATTTTAGTTTTTATGACAAAAACTGCTGTACCAGATGCTTTTAGGCCAGGATTTGCCAGCCTTGAAAAGTGGCGACACAGTGGTGATCACAGAACTCAGTGTATTGCAGGAGAGAGAGAGAGAATGCATAGGAAGTCTTTACTTATGGTTCATTGTAATACAAAAAAAGGAGGGTTTAACTAAAGTTATCAACAACTCAAAAAGAAAGTAAGTTTTAACTGAGTAGAATTAAACTCTGGAATTCATTGTTACAGGATAATTGTGAGCATCACAGTAAAATTGGATTTAGAAAGGAATTAGAAAAATTCAAGGAGAAAATCCTTTGAACACAATGATATAACTTCAGACAATAAATATTTTGTTAATGAAATGGTATTTGCACATAGCCTTTTAAGTAATGTAACTAATAATTAATAAACTAACATATTTAAAGAAAACATATTTTCTATTTGTGACTAGATTATAGTTGTTCCTAATTTTTTTCCCACCAGATACTGATATTTTTGTATCATACGTTTATATAGATAACTATTTTTTAATATCTAATAGAAAACATTTCATAAAATTGCCTTTTGGGGACAGCTTTTTTCCTTTCTTATTTTTTTTCATTTTTGCTACTGAATGTAAAGAGAAAAGTATTTTTGCACCCTGATTTTTTTTCCTTTTTATTCCCTACTTTCCTAGTTTCGCTTTGGTTAAAATTTTTTCAGGGTGTCTTTTTGGCAATTTGTTTTTCGTTTTGGATTTTTTTTTTCCTAAAAAATTCCAACTGGGTAAGAGCTACCACAACCAAGGAAACAGGAGTGGGTTGGTTCTTTTTTAGAACTGATGTCAGGGGAAAACCCTAGAGGATCATTCCTAACTTCAGCTGGAAGAGAGGTGCCCAAATCATAATTCAATCAGTTGTTGACAGAAGAGAGGAGAGACAGACACTGTCAGAAAAGAATGCCCAGAGAAGATGATAAAAGCCTGTGGCTTGTCAGGGTCCTGATCTCAGCCTTTAAACCTCTCACACTGAAGCTCTCATTAGTAAACAGATTGCTCAGAAGAGGCAGAGGAGGAACAGGACAAGAACAGGGCTGTGGGAGCCAGAAACACCATGATTAATGATGTTCTGCAGACATGCAAAAGCAAACGCACTCTGTGTTCACGGCATCGAACTCGGCTACAGTCTAACAGCGATTCCTTAATTGTTCTCTTGGCATGCAGCACATGGCTCTTCTTCTGAAAATCATTTTGCATTAAAATTCCTGGTAAACCTATTATCCAGACCAGACTGAACTAAGCAGTGAAGCTTGTGCTGGGGAGAGAAGGAAATAGCCTTGAACAAAATGGTTGGAGAAGTGGTGGAGGAGAAGGCTCTCTCTGTAACAAAGAGCAAATACCATGCTGCAGCCAACTGCACCACGTGAATCACTTGGGTAGAGAAGTGAAAGAAAAGTGAACTTCACACAGCTCTGTCAAAGGAGGCCATCTTCCTGCCAGGGAGTATCTGCCTCTGGCAAGAGCAAAGCTGTCTCCTGAGGCAAGTGTGAAGGGAAAGGCTGGAAGGGGCAGGGCAGGGCGTGAGGTGCTCTCCCAGTGCCCAGCCAGTAGACCGGCTCCTCTGATCCCAAACCACAACAACCCCGCTGCACCACTAGGCAGAAGGAAGGTCTGGTGTGTTGCCCCGTGGTTGGTGGAAAGAATAAAAAAGGTTTAGCTTTGTATTTGTACTTAGCCACAAATCTTAAACATTAAAAAAAAAAAAAAAATTACGTTTTTGCTGTTCTTTTTGGCAATCACCAAGTCGGCTGACAGGTGGAGCTCATGGCAGAAAAGGAACTTTGCTATTTACTGGTCACAATCACTGCTAACATGGCTATCTCACTGCAGTTTCATGGTGTCCTTCCTTTTGGAAGAATAAATTGATAGCCTTATCACTCAGCCTTTAAATCAGGCTTTTACCTTTGAGTTTTCAAATCAAACTTTTACCTTTCACTCGCCTACCTCTTGGAGGCTAATTGTAAGCAAAAATTACAACCCACCAGTCCGTATTTGCAGAACAAAGTTAAATACCAACCAGTCCTTCTACAGCTATCAACTTTCCATCCAGCACTCCTTAATAAAAATAAAATCCAGTGATATCTAACTTATCAAATGATATAAAGGAGCTGCAGTCAGAGGTTCTATCTGGGTAACACTTAGTAGCACACAAAGCATTTAGCTGAGATTATCATCAGAACTTCTCCTTTACTGTATACACACACATAGATAATAAAAAACATTTGTTAAAAAAATAATAGAAATAGGAAGATACATTCTGGAAACTGTTGAAAGCCTAACAGGAAAGCAGATTGTATTCTTATCAGCTGGGAAAACAACTGCAAAATAATAATCTTGTTTTGCCTGGCTTGCATTTTGCTCTCTTTGTTTTCATTTTTACGATGATACCAGTTCTGTGCAACTTTTTTCATTGTTTCACATTCTACTTTTTCCCCAGAAATTCTTTCACTGGCAGCTACTTTTATGTCACTTTTAATTTCAAAATTGACATTTAAAATCTGTTCTGTGGCACTGATACAGTTAGTGGCATGTTGACTGTTGTTGCTTCTGGTTTCTTGTATTCTATCAGATAAATTTTACAGTCCAAACAGAAAATATGAATCTAAGTGGACCTTTGTACAGCAGACTGGATAAAATACATTGCTAGTAATTTTACCATGACAATATATATACTGTAATATTAAGGCTCTATTTTAAACCGATATTTGTTTACCATCAAGACCAAAGGTAAACGTAAAAAATCAGTGGATGTTAGTTGTATGTAATTTGAACCTCTGGAAACTCTTTCTTAGATTATGCACAATGCAATAGCAAAATAGAAAATGCAGCCACACAAATCAATAAGGGCCTCTTTGAAGAGATGGGTCCTACTCCCTTGGCAAGTCCTGCCATCAGCAGAAGCCAAAGCAGGACCCAGGGTACCTGAATGTGCAGTTCATTGTGCTGCAGTGTTCACAGCACCAGGTGTCATCCAGGTCCAGATCAGAATAACCACCTTGAGAGTAGGGAATGCTCCAGCAACATTGGTTGAATTCCATTTTACTTTAAATCCGGTGGGCAGGGATATGCATTTAAGTTTCCCACTGGCTGCACACCGATATCAGCGAGAGAGGCCTGGGCCATGCAAACGGGAGGTGAACTCCAAACACAGCTGTAGGACTGCTTTACACCAACACTGTTCAGCTGAGGTCACACTGGTACCAGTGTAAGAAAGATGAGAATCACTTTGTTTTAGACAATAAACCCAGATCATGAGTTTACAAGTTAAAAAGGGGGAGGAAAAAGGGCTAGAGACCATAGTCTAGCCTTGCTATGCTGGGAATGGATTAAAATTTCACTTACAGTGTGAATGTTCTGCATTCTGACACAACCTATTTGTGGCAAAATACCCTCTTCACTTTTTTTACCAACCTTCAAAGCATACCAAGACTGAAATCACTTGGCTATGCATCTGAACATGACATAGATCTGTAAAATTTTCATCCTTTTTCGACTGTTATCTAATTCCTGTGTGTTAGGGTGAAAACAGACCTTCAAGTCCAGTTGAAGAAGCAAATTGTTCTTTGGCTGGTAAACTTCCTGCTCTATAAAGTCAAAGTCTGAGGATAGAGAGAGCAGGATTGATTTTCTGCTGTTTTTCATACTGAATGGGAAATGACCCCTAAGAATTTTTAGCTGGCCCTTTTAAGTCTTGAGACTTAAAGAGAGGTGGAGAATGGCAAGTAAATGCCATGATGGCTGAAGCAAAGACAGACACATCAAAATAAGCATTGGCAATTTGGCAGGCATGCAGTGAATCCTGGGAGGAATGCCTGTGGTGAAATGAGGTCCTTGCCATACAGGTCTAGCAGGAGTTAACTCAGGACAGGTGTCTATGACGTGCGGTGAGCTGTGCACACAGCAAACTTCAGATTAAAAACAAAAAAACCACAAGTTTGTAGTCATTGGGAGGGTGCGGTTTCAGGCAATTTTCAGTACAAATCAAAAACTAATTGGAAGCAATCACTGACTTCTTGGGGTGAGCAAAATTTCTTGATGATATCATACGAAGTCTGTTGGCATAGCGCTGGTACCTTACAAGACCAATGGAACTGACAGAACTCCAGCTCCTTCCTTATAAAAGCAGCACCTGAGGCAGCTCTGGCAACCAATACCTCCCTGTCCTGCCAAGTTCTTCTGACTCCTTTTCATATTCATGATGCCCAGTCGACTTACCTGAGGTTTTTGGAATATACAGGGTAGGAAGAGATACAGAAAATACAGTCAGTTGAGTGCAAGCAAAACAATACCTGTATCAACATGAAGAAATTATTTGGTTTCTGTAATTAATTTTTGTGTTTTGAAAACAATATCACTCTAAAGTATTGTGTCATCTTATATAGATATATATTTATTTGCAGGAGATGTCATCTACCATGAGGACTGTGTTCAAACATACAACAGTTCATGCTTCTTTCTTAAAATGCTTTGAGCCATTCCTAGGTCACAGTGGAGTTATTTTATTCATTTATGCATGAAACAACAGTGACTTTGATCACAACTAAATAGGTCTAATTGAACATACCAGGCAGTATGCTTTTTTTTTTTTTTTTAATCTCAGCCCTGAACAGACGCAGGACAATGATTAGTTCTGAATGTTGACGATCAGTACCATCATTATATACAAGCTGAAAATGTCAGGCACTGCTAAATTGCTAAATTTACATCACTGATATGAAATTTCCTTTGGGGGACATCCTTCTGCCATTTTCTGCCTGAGCCACAGTGTATTACTATGGCCAGGTGATAGCAGAAGTTGTTGTGTGGTACAGAAGTTTACTTCAGGCATTTCAAAGCAGTGGAGCTCCTTTCTGTGAAGAAAAACAGCTTGTATGTATCTTTCTAAATCATGCATGTGCACCTATCCCATGATCATATAGAAGAATTAGCCAGACCATAGCATTGATATGAACACTTTACTGAATCTGTACATTTCCTTTGAGGAGTGTTAAAAAAATGAATTTCTACCTGTACTGTGAAACTTAGGGAAGGAATTCTAGTACATAATGGTTACATAACAAGTACCTTACTTAAAAGGACTATGCAGGTCTTGGATTTCTTCTACTCTGATTTTCAAGCAATCTTTGATAACCCATCTTGAAAATAATAATGTATTATATCACACTTTTTATTTTCAGCACTGTAGAGTACTGTTATTTTTTGGGTATCCACTCTAAGGTCAACACAGTAGGGTGCAAGAATGCAGGAAATTTATGGAATTTAGATGCAATTCTTTAATAGAACTTCTGGATGTTCAAGCACTGGAGATGCCTCTGCTGGATTCCTTACTCATAGATAGTAGTGGTTTAACATGTGATATTCTATGACAATCTTGGCTGTGATTACCATGAGAGGATAGGGATTAGTATTCATCCAAGATTGGTAAGGAATGGAGAAACCATGGGCTACTTTCTAGTCAGCCTAACCTCAGTCTCCAGGAAGTTTAGGGAGCAAATACTCCTGGAAAACGCATCCAGGAACATGAAGACCTAGCACACAGTACCTTTCTAGGGAGTCAGTGAGATACAGGACTAGAGAAGCTGGCTACTGGGTGGTGAAAAATGGAATTTCATGATCAATGGTACAAAATTCAATAGATGTTCAGTCACTGGCTGTGCCTCACTGGAGGTACCTGGGGTCAAAACCAGGATCAAAATGGTTAATGCCTGTGCATGACCTGGGCAAGGAGACAGGACATACCCCAGCAAGTTTGCAGTTAACAGCACACTGGTGGCTGGACGGCGAGGTGAGGGAAAGCACTCCGGTGAGTAGGGCAGCCAGTTGGTTGCCAGAAATGTCAAGAATGTCTAGAGAGAAAAGTGCAGAGTCTTGGGATTATGCAATGCAGGTGCTGCAGACTGCTGGGGCTGTGGAGCACTGGCTGAGGAGAAGCTCTGCAGGACAGGACTTTTTGAGTTCTAGAGGCAGACAGCGGAACAGGCATGAACAGGGAGGATGCAAGAGCACCCCACACCTGACAGTATTAATGTACCATGGGAAGGGAAGGGCCCTCTGCTTGGCACTTGTGAGATCATGCCTGGAGAACTCTCTGGCTCTGGGTGTCACAGTAGCAAGAGAAAAGGAAAAAACTGTGTGAGTTTCACAAAGGTACACCAGTATGATTAAGATGAGATACAAAGACAAGGGACCTGTCTTTCTTTAGCTTGATGAGAAAAATGGTACAGAAGGATTTAATTTCACTCTTCAATTACAGAGAAGGCAGCTCCATGCTCTTTTGGAGGCGCACAGGGAAAAGCTGAGAGGTTATAAATGAGTTGCAGGAAAAATAAGCACATAGGAATGAAACTGTATCTGCTATTTCTAAACCACTAGTGACACCTAGTTTCCAAGAAAAATACCAGTAGCTACATTAACACTGCAACTTGGAAAAATGCATCTGATTGCACTTACAACACTATAGGGCTTGGCAATTCCAAAGTTCTGCATAGCCTAGCCCCAAAACAAATAGACTTTGACAATAAAAATATGTGCATTAAATACGTGCTTCAATAAGGGACACAGAGCTTTCAGTGTGGCCTCTCAGTGAAAGGCAGTGATGCTATAACATATGAGACATTTTGCCTTGTCTTTGTCTGTGCTGTCTGGCTGCATCACTGGCTTTTCATTGAGGACTGATGCCCTGATTGTCCAGCCAGAAGAGGGGAAACATCAGACAATGATTGTGGGCAGCCACATTCTCCCAGCATTGTTACAGTACTCTCAGCTACAGCATCCTTACCCACCTTCCAAACTTCCCTGTCCCCTGCTCCCCATTTGCCAAGAGAAATAAGAATCTCATTTCCATAGAAATGAGGGGCTTTTACTCTAATTAGGCAGCAGTGCCAGATGTGACAGGTTAGGAGAGTCACCTAGCAAAAAAGCACATGGTGGCCTTGGACCACTACCAGATAATGACAGCGCGTCTGGTCACCACGTTATAAACCGCAGATGTCTGAAGACACATGGACTTTTCATTGCATTTACAGCTGACTCCTGCACACAGCTGCTTATCCGTCACCAGCTCTGACTTGGTTTTGAGTCAGATATAGCAAGACAATGGCACAGACACCAAGTACCATGTCATTACAATGACTGGAAAAATTACTGCGCTTGAGTCATGTTCCTGAAGGTGTTGCAAGAGCAAACTAAGAGCTCCTACCGCCTGCACAATCTTTCTTTCTTCATAAACTCACTTCATTTATTGTTCTTTCCTCAAAAACTGGGCTCAAAAGGGTGAACAAATAAACCTCCATTGGGAACAGCAACTAGCAGTCTGGCAATGCTCAGGTGTCTTTTCAGTTTAAGGAAGGGAAAAGAGCAAGTATGCATGAAAAAATACATGGCTTTTATATATGGATCCCTGTGCATTTGGGAAAACTATGTCTACTTAAGTAATTGATGTTTTTGAAAACAGAACTGATGGGTAGCATGCAGAAGATACACCTGATGGTTGTGTAGTAACAATTTTAATGGCAGACCTTTCCATCCTACACTCCCTGCTCACTGAGCAGTGGGAGTTTGAGGGTAAGCACATTCCAGAAGACAACAAGCACCCTCTGTTCTGAAGGGTGACACTGACGTTCAAGCTAACCTGTGGTTAGGCTCTGCATGACAGGACAGTAACGCTGTGCAGCTGCACAGCCTATTGCACTATGTGGATCCAACTGAAGGAAGCCCATCAAGCTTGAACTTGAACTTGTACAAACCAAGCTGTACAAGTATGTCACAAATGTGAATAGTGTAGTATACAGACATAATCTGGAGCATCACTCCACCATCCTCCCGCTCAAAGCAGGTACCACCATGTGATCAGACCACAGTGGTAAGAATTTTATCCAGTCTAGTCTTGAAAATACTCAAGGATGCAAAACTTTTCCAGGCAACCTGTTCCATTGTCTGACTGTCTCTGTGGTCAAAGAACTTTTTCCTTCTATCTAGTTGGAACTTCCATTTCAGTTTCTCACCATTGTTTGTCATCCTCTCATCATGCATGTCCATGAATCACTCAATTTTCTCAGTTTATGTCCTTGTAGGTACTGGAAAGCTGCCATTAAGTTGCACCAAACCCTTCACTTCTCTAGGTTAAAACGAGCCCAGTTTCCACAGTCTCCCCATCTGGTTTCTGATTTCCAACCAACTGACCACCTTGGTGGCCTTCAGCTGAACTTACTCAAGCTTACAAATATTTTTCCAATACTAGGGAAGGCCAAAACTGAATGCACTATTCCAGATGTGGTTGAATGAGTGTGGAATAAAGGTGAATAAGTGCTTTCCTCAGCCCCCTGGCTGTGCCTGTGGTAGTACAGCTCACCACCTCCACTACCATGAGCTGAGTACACAGTAACAAAAACACAGTGTCTGCTTCCAAGTTAAATGGCTTCTGGAACATTGGGTCCTCTGCTGGATCACAAAGGTTAATTGCCTCACCTCCTATGATTTAAAGTCAAATTTAAATTTGCATTTTTTGTAATTTCAAGTTGGTTCTTCACACAGTATGTCAATATATTGCAGTTTTCCTTTTCCTTGAAAGATAACATTATTTATTGTCAAGAATGTGGGCTTTTTTACTTTTATGCTGTGACTAAAAGCCACATGCACTCTAGGGCACATATTAATGACCCATTAATACATTGTTCAGATGTTTAAAATTACTCAGTCTAATGTTTTGTGCCTTTCTGCACACCTGAGTTAATACATACCCTGGAGTGCTTTCTTGCTTGGTTACAGCACTCTCTACTACAAAAAACTGGGACTTGATTGCATCCATATATTAATCACAGTGGATGTTTACATAGTATGACTTCATTTAATTGCATAATGATGAAGAAGCTGGAGGTACATAACTGTCTGGCTGAATGCCTGACTTAGGGAAAAAGGAAGGCTTTCCACAAACATTTCTACATTCCACAGAGGGCCAAAGAAATCATAGAAATGCTGGACTTTTTTTTTTTTTTTTTGATTGTTCAATCTATCTTTCCCCACAACATATTGGAATGCTTTGCTGAATCATATATACATATCTCAGAGAGTGGTTTCTGTTAATCTCCTAAACAGCAAATAATTTCTGTCTTTAATGAATTACATTAAGGGTGAAGTGCTTAGTGGCAGGAACTAGTGTAAAAGCATGATTAATCACCCTGGGGTTTTTGGCTCCAGTAGGCAGCTCCTTTAAGCTACTTCAGAGGGTTTCCTCCTTCCATTTATGCTTTCTTTTGTTCTCCTCATTCAGGCCTTCTCAATGTTCATTTTTGGGCGGTTCTATTTTTCGGGGTTTTTAAAATAAATTGATGTATTTATTTATAATTTCTGTCAGGGATATGTCCATTAGTTATTCAGGTAAAAAATGGGGCTTCATGTTTCTGAATAAATTACCCAGATCAATTACCATCACTCAGTCAAGAATACTTTACAGTTATACTCAGGGTCTTGTTTCTGCATATCTCCATTTTTCATGTTCTTATTGGGGTAAGGAAGTAGGAACATATATGCAGAACTGGGCTGTGAGATGCACAAACATATCGTGAAAGATGAAAAAATATTTTTAAGGATGAAACTTCAGAAACTATTACATTTGATGGACCAGACACCTGAAGATTAAAAAAGAACTGCTCTGCCAGTGTTGAATTTTTGAGATCCAGGTAGTGATTGGTGTGCTGACTAATACCAATTCTCAGACAGGAAACACGACTAGAGAAATCTCATTTTTCCTTTAATATTATTGCATCTCCCAGGTGAGACTGTTTGAGAAAGAGATACAAAGCAAAGTTTAAAATGAGAAAAGACCAGACTCATACAGAGAAAGATCTGATCTGTTCTGGTGCAAGAGCTGGTTTTATCTCAAATCCCACATAGCTGATGAGCAATGTTTAGGAAAATAGTATATGCACAGATTGTTCTACTGCTCTATGTAGTAGTGTAAAATAAGGGTTCCTAGAAAACTCCAGTGAAGCACAGAATATTACTAAGGATAAGAAACAAAAAAACTGCAACCTGCACATAAAGTAAGAGTACTGTAGAGCTGCTTGGTGACTGCAATTACATCTTTGAACTATCTAGAGCCTCCCAGTACCATGTTGTACAAAAACATCAAACGAGTAATTCTCTCTCAGTTATTGTCTCACACTTTCACGTGGCTCCTTTCTTCCGGAGCGGGAGAACACAGCGGACTACCCAGACAGAAGGGAAGCAGTACAGAACTTTGTTCTTAGGAATTCAGGGGGAAGATGTTATTATGGTTTGAACACAGGAATGGGCGGAAGAAAACTTGACATCTGTTGACAGCTCCACCCCTGTGGGTGTGGGTGAAATTTTAAAGGCAGGTGAATAATGTATGACTTGTTTCTGAATGAAAGCTGAGGTTTTCCAAGCTCCTCAACAAAAGAGCCTTCCATTGTGCATGCTTCCTGTCTGAGAATCATTTTGCTTTGAGGAAGTCTCATGGCAAATTTCTATTCACCGACTGGATAAAGCTTTAAAATTAGATTAATGATAGCTTTTAAATTAGATTAATGACGTAAACAATTATTATTACAAATTTAAAAGAAATTTTAGAAAAAAATTGTGGGAAAAGGGAAATCTCTATTTTGCAGTGTAGTTTATTATACAGTTACAACACAGAAGAGAAATCTCTCTGTAGTCAAGTATATTTATTTACAAAAAAACCCAATCTCTGAGGATTTATTCTTTTTTTGTAAAATGTTCTGATAATCTGGGAAGATTCAGAGGAAGGAGTAATAAACATTTTTACAAACATTACTAAAATTCTCTACCAAGTTCTTTCTTTTCTTCCTTTTTTAAAAATTGGATTTACCATCTAAATTTTACTGCTTGTTGCTGCATACTTTCTAATCTTGGGTGTTAAAGAAAGAGTTCTTTTTCCATAGTTGTTCAAAAGTTTCTCCTGCTAACATCAGAATATATATGACTCCAAGAAATGCTATTTGGGTGTTGGTTACTAGATTACCATTTATATTTCATTTTTCTAATGGGTGCATCCATGTCTGCTAGCTCTGTCTTAATTGTACTTCACTCGTCAGTTCTATTTAATGCCAGAGTGTCCTCTGCTGTACATAGCAAAAATAGCAGTATGTTACAGATTCTTTCATTCATGGTGATCAAAAGGCAGTGAATAAGAAACTCCATAAGTATCTGTGCAACTTATTTAAATTTCTCTGTCAAAAGTATTTTTGAAAAATCCTTTCTAGTTTCCCCCAAATCACTCATTGTATGGATGATTTCGTAAACAGAATTCACATTAAAACCTCCTAACACTCCCACCTCACCCTCGCCAAAATTTTATGTTTAAAAGGGAAGATTTCATTAGGAACAAATATTAAGAAAATGCCCACAAACAATCCTCTGAGACACCTTCTCTAAATGTCAGATATTAAATAGGGATAAACCTTTATGAAGTTTTAAAAAATAAAAGCTGTAATGAGTGGCCAATACTCCAGAGGGCTGTGCAGCCCTTCAGAGGGACCTCGACAGGCTGGAGAGATGGGCAGAGAGGAACCTTCTGAAATTCAACAAAGGCAAATGCAGGGTCCTGCACCTGGGGAGGAATAACCCCAGGCACCAGGACAGGCTGGGGGCTGAGCTGCTGAAAAACAGCTCTGTGGAGAAGGACCTGGGGGTCCCAGTGGACAACAAGCTGTCCAAAAGCCAGTAGTGCTCTTGTAGCCAAGAGGCCAATGTGTCCTGGGGTGCATGAGGAAGAGCAATGCCAGCAGGTCAAGGGAGGTGATCCTGCCCCTTTACTCAGCCCTGGTGAGGCACATGTGGAGTGCTGTGTGCAGTTCTGGGCTCCTCAGTACTAGAGAGACACGGAACTCCTGGAGCAGGTCCAGCAGAGGACAACAAAGGTGATTAAGGGACTGGAACATTCCTCCTATGAGGAAAGGCTGAGAGAACCTGGCCTGTTCAGCCTCCAGAAGACACAATTGAGAGGGGACCCCATCAATATCTGTAAGTATACAAAGGGAGGGTGCCCAAAAGGTGGATTCAGGCTCTGCTCAGTGGTGCTGAGCAACAGGATAAGGGCAAACTGGCAGAAACTGATGCACAGGAAGTTCCACCTGAATGAGGAAGAACTTCTTTACTGTGCAGGTGACTGAGCACTGGGACAGGGTGCCCAGAGAGGGTGTGGGGTCTGCCTCACCAGAGATACTCAAGAACTGTCCAGACACAATCCTGTGCCATGCTTCTGGGATAATGCTGCTTGAGCAGGGAGGCTGGACCAGATGACCTGCTGTGGTCCCTTCAGCCCAACCCCTTCTGTGATTCTTTAAAATACTCAACAAATATTTTTGTTTATAACTAGCGTTCTGCTCTTAGATGAGGACAAACTGGGTGTGTGAAAGGTTATAGGAATGCTCCATTTTAAGGATGGATAGTTAGCCATTGTCAGGATGTCCTAAGAATAAGGTATACCCATATTTTTCTAATTAATACACATGATTTTATAGAAAAATTAAAAATACTGATAACTGCAGAATGATATCAAGTGTTTTTCAAAAGGCCAGCAGGGAAGGCTGGAAATGCTCACGTCAAGATCAGGAATACTACTCATGTTAAGTGGCACAGAGTACCTTCCCTGCTTGGAGAATCCTTGAAAAATGACTGAAGATTATCTAGAAAATCTAGAAAATAATATAAAGGTAAGCAGACAATAATTTTTATTCAGTATTTCCAAATTAGCAGAAGTAGCAAGAATGCAATAAAGCTTTAAGGGAACAGGTTTGAAACAACAAAGAGGAAGCATTTTTGCACATAATCTTGTCAGTGAACAGTGTAATTCTGTCACATGATACTGTTAATGCCAGAAATCAAAAATAAAAGAGACAGCTTTTAGAAATGAGGCCAGACACTTTTGTGGAGTATGTGTCTACCCGCAAATATGAACTACCATATACCCAATGTCACAGTAAGTGCCTGGGAATAACCCCAGGTACCAGCACTGGAGAGCAGCTCTGCTGGGAAGGACCTGGGAATCTTGGTGGGTGACAGGTTGGCCATAAGCCGGCACCAGAGGGCCAGTGGGATCCTGGGGTGCTTTGGGAAGAGTGTGGCCAGCAGGTCAAGGGAGGTGATCCTGCCCCTCTACTCGGCCCCAGTGAGGCCACATCTGGAGTGCTGTGTCCAGTTCCGGGCTCTGAGGAGCTGGAGAGGGTCCAGTGGAAGCCACAAAGACGATTTGGGGTCTGGAGCATCTCCCTAATGAGGTGAGACTGAGGGAGCTGCCTGGACAAGAGAAGGCTGAGAGGGGATCTCATCAATACATACAAATATCTCCAAAGCAGGTACCAAGAGGATGGTGCCAAACTCTTCCTAGTGGCATGTAGTGACCGGACAAGGAGCAATGACCCTAAACTAAACACAAGAAGTTCCACCCCAACCTGAGGAAGAACTGCTTTAGGTCAGGGTGCAGAGGACTGGAACAGGCAGCCCAGGGAGGCCACACAGTCTCCCTTTCTGGAGACGTTCCAAACGCACATTCCTGTCTAACTTGCTCCAGGTGACCCTGCCTCGGCAGGGGGTTGGACTGGAGGTCCCTTCCAGCCATAACGATCGTGTTATTCTTAACCTGCTGGGTGAAAGACACCGTCAGGCCTGGCTCGCCCTCTGGGGGTCAGTTATTTGCACTAGGGTTTCTGCGTTATTTCCAGGGCACGGTGCTGACGGACCGCCCCCATCCCACAGGATCCCATTCCCGGCCCGGCACGCCCCGCCCACAGCGCGCCGCTCGCGCTCGGCCGGAAGTGAGGCCAGGCGGGGAAGGGGGCGGGGCCGCGCGGCTCCCCACGGGCCTCGGCCGCCGCCATTTTGTTGGCGCCGGGCGCTGCCGCCGGGGCGGGAAGGGCTGGGAATCGCTGCTCGGCTCCTCCCTCGTCGCGGCCGAGAGGCGGAGACTGAGTGCGGCCCGGCCGGGACGGGACGGAGCGGCGGGGCCCGACGCGGTGCGGCGATGTCGGCGTTCTCGGAGGCGGCGCTGGAGCGGAAGCTGTCGGAGCTGAGCAACTCGCAGCAGAGCGTGCAGACGCTCTCGCTGTGGCTCATCCACCACCGCAAGCACTCGGCGCTCATCGTCAGCGTGTGGGAGCGGGAGCTGCGCAAAG